>VZRZ01002431.1:3662414-3695666 GCA_013398175.1 Climacteris rufus | reverse complement strand
CCCGCCCGCCGCTGCCACGTCCGCGCTCCGCCCGCCGGGGCCCGGATGCGGCGCAGGCGCCGGGAGGCCGCGGCCGCTGACGTTCCGGGTGGGGTGGGAGGCGGCCGCGGGGAAGAGGTGCGGGGTGGTTGTCGCTTGTCGGACCGGTACTATCCGCACGGACAGCTGAGCCGTAGGCAGGGCACGGCCGAACGCTGCTGAGCCGCGGGCAGCGCCGACCACGGTGCCCTTGGCCGCGTGTACCACCAGCGGCCTGTGAAAGACCGCGGCACGGGAGCAGCCAGGGCCGGTCCGGCACCAAGGTGCAAAGGGTTGTCACAACAGCAGGGCAGTGAGCGGCACTGGTGAGGCCGCACCTCAAGTACTGCCTTCAGTTCTGGGCCCCTCACTTTAAAAAGGACATGGAGGTGCTGGCGCTTATCCAGAGAAGGGCAACAAGGCTCATGAAAGGTCTAGGAAATTTGTCTTAAGAGGAATGGCTGAGGGACCTGGGATTGTTCAGTCTTGAGGAGGCTGAGGGGGGACCTCATTGCTCTCTGAAACTGCCTGAAATGAGATTGCAGTGAAGTGGGGACTGATCTCTTCTAGTCTGCCTGCGGAGAAGACAAGAGGAAATGGCCTAAAGCTGAGACAGGGGAGATGTGGATTAGATATTAGAAATTTTTTTTTCACTGTTTAGGTGGTCAGGGGTGTGGTGGGGTCACCATCCGTGGGGGTGTTTAAGAGGCGTCTGAATCTGGTACTTGGTGGTGTGATTTAGGGGTTACTGTGGTAATGTTGGGTGGATGGTTGGACTTGATCTTAAAGGTCTCTTCCTACCTTGATGATTCTATGATTGTGTTTGTGTATGCCCACCAGCAATCCGCAATGGCACTGGATGAGTGCTGGTATAGTACTGGCAATAGAGTAGTCAACCGAGCAATGGCATCACATCAAAACTACATCCTCTGGATGTTATGGTGTAAGGGTATCACAGAGATCAATAAGATATTAGTCAGTGAAAGCTAAGCACATGAGGAAGAAAGAAGAGATAAGCTTGTCCTCAAGACCTTAACAGCAAATTATGTTTTAAGCCTTGTTTTAAGCAAAGGGGGAACATGGACTTTAATTCTTCAATAGCTCCCGGGCTTGGGACAGGCAGGAGGTCTTCTCTATCATGGGTCCTAAAGAAAAAACACTGAAGGACTCTACTCCACTCTAGTGAGACCGCACCTGGAGACCCGCATCCAGCTCTGGGGTCCTCAGCACAGGAAAGACATAAACCCATTGGAGCAGAGGAAGGCCAAGAAAATTATCAGATGGATGGAGGCCTCTCTTATTAAGACAGGCTGAGAGAGTTGGGGTTGTTCAGCCTGAAGAAGGCTCTGAACAGAGCTTAGTGTGGTCTTTCAGTACTTAAAGGAGGCTTTTAAGAAAGATGGAGACAGAGTTTTTAGTAGGGCTTGTAGTTGTAAGACAAAGGATAGTGGTTTTAAACTAAAAGAGGGTAGATTTAGACTAGATATAAGACAAAAATTTTGTGCTACGAGGGTGGTGAAGCAGTGTAACACGTTGCCCAGAGAGGTGGCGGATGCCCCATCCCTGGAAACACTCAAGGTCAGGTTGGACAGGGCTCTGAGCAATCTGATGTAGTTGCAAATGTCCCTGCTCATTGCAGATGGTTTGGGCTAGATGATCCTTAGAAGTTCCTTCCAACCCAAACTATTCCTTGATTCTATGATTTTACGACCTGGGTGCAAAGCTCCTCTCTTGACTGTTGAGTCTATGTAAGCAGTGCCCTGCAGAGAACTGTTTGAATCCTGTCTGTGTAGCTAATCCCAGCTATTCTGGTCCCTGTGTCTAATATTACGAGTGGATGTAGGGGATGTCAGGGAGCAGCATGCTGCAGAGGGACAGGACATCTACAGTCTGCCTGTGGCTTTCAGAGCAGGCGCACAGTGCTACTGTGCAGTAACATTAGCTGCATGGAGAAAATAGAAGTGGAGAGCACATCACTTGCAAGCTGGTTTTGTTCAATTCGTAGTGTCAGGTACTATCACCTGATCTTGTACAAGTTTGTGCCTGTGACATGTGCTTGCCTGAAACTCATACTAGTGAATCCTGAGTACTGAGTGACTCTAAGATTTGCATTTGGAATGTGAAGTGGAAATAATATTTTTACTGAAATGCTTCCAGCTTTAAGAGTGTCAGACAAGGCTCTGGAGAGACAGGAGGTGTGCTATTTTCAGCCACGTTCCGGTGAGAGATCCATCATGTATGCGGGGGGGCACAGAGGGTGAGATTGACATGACACGTGTGTAGGACAACTCTGGCCCCTTACCAAGGGCAGAATCAAATGTCTAATCATAGGCAGAGCAGCAGCTGAGAGTCCAGAAGAGCAGTGAAGGCTGGGCTTGACAGTCTCAACTCTTGTGTGTGTGTGAACTTCAAGGAGAAAGTGAGCAGAGGGCCTTTTGGGGGACTGGAGAGTGATGGTGTTAATTGTGAAGATGGGAGTAGAAGATTCTGCCTGTTAAGAACTGGAGTCTGTATTGAAGTTGTGAAGACAAAATATCTAAAGCATAGACATCATGGGAGCTGAAGACGAAATGCTCATCACTCTGTCTGGAGGTGCCCCCTGGGGCTTCCGCCTGCAAGGGGGTTCAGAGCAGAAAAGACCCCTTCAAGTGTCAAAGGTAGGACCTTGAGATGTGAACTGTGAGAGCAAAGTTGTTCTGCTGAACTAGATATCCCTACTGAGTCGGGCATCTTTCACTACTGTTAAGGAATGCAGGAACTCCTTACCATGGCAGCAGATCTTACAAGGAAAACTTGGGTGGTGTGGTCAAGCAGGGTGTGAGGTGCGATGCAGGTCCTGGAATAGAAGCTATTGAGGTAGAGACAAGTGTCAGGTGAAGACCCACTTCAGTGCAGGTCTGTACAGTTCAGACACTTTGTAAGCTGTACAACTCTCCCTCGTTGTCAGCAGAGCTATAACCATAGTGACAGTGCAGGGAAAAGGGCTCAAATACAGAAGCTTCAGTACTCAGGTAAGACATCCAACTAAAGAAAAAATAATTTACATTGAAGCAGTAAAAGCCATATTTGTAATTCCACTGTTCCCAACACTTCATTACTATATTCCAGCTTTCAAAATAGATGCACATTTCTTAGTGCCTCTTCTGTTCGTTTCTCAGTAGTGTCTGAAGTGAGTATTTGTGATGGTCTAAGCAGCAAATATTGGTTCCATTTCAAGATTTAAAGGAAACCATTTTTTTGGATGGGAGATGAAGTTTAAAAAATGGAATAAACATGAACTTTGCATTGCACTGCTTTTGATAAACAGTTGTTACTGTTCTCTTTTGAGAAAGACTACTGTATTGCTTAAAAATTAGCAGGAGAAAAGGTTCTCTTTATTAAGCTCATAACAGCTGCATTAGCCTTGACACGATATCTTGGGATGTGTCACTGGAAGGCACCCAGCAGCAGGAATGAAAAAATGCTATGCCCAGCTCCTTCTGTTTCCTTAAGCAGACCGTGCCTCTGACAGAATTTTGAAATGAAATGTTCTCTGTCACTTGGCTCACCCCAGATCACGGAGCATTTGTCTGTAACCTCTGCCAAATGGTTTGGAATCCCATATCTTGGCCTTGAAGTGAATGTTTCTTATGAAGAAAAATATGATTTCTCTCCAGAAAAAGAACTTCTGCATATACTCAAAGAGCTTCAGGTGCTAAAAAGGAAGAACCAATATCCTTGAAAAAGGTGTCTGGCATCAGTGGTTCTTAGGAAAATGTAATTTTCAGGAGCTACATTATGGGGTCTAAGAATATTTTGACTCTTGTTTTTCCCTCAGTAGACAAGAAACTGGGACTGAAGAGGGAGGAGATTCTGAGTGTCTATAAAGATTACTCAGGATTGAACAGTGGCAAGAACTAGCCATTACCCAGGCTAGGTTGCACCTTAAGGTGAACGGAATATTGCTCAAGGATTAGTAGCACTTCCAGGAAGGCATTAACTAGAGGCAGCTCTCACTCAGAACTGGGTGCTGTACTTTAAGTCTAGCAATACAAATATATATATAATTTTACAATACTTGGATATTGCATTAAAAATAATTATGGAAAATGTAATTGATACTAATTCATTTGAAGCTCAAAGTATACATCACTCTTCAAGCAGATTTTGATTTTATAATTATCCTTTTTGTCTATTATCACCCGGAATTCAATGGCATCCAGTGACTACACATACCCACTGTCTTAAAGGCAATGCCAAATTTAGCAGTCTGCAAAGAATGGATTTGTAGGTCCTTACCAGGTGCACAGTAAGATCATATCTGAATGTAAACTGCTTAGAAGAGAATAAACTGTCAGGTGTCATGTGATAGAACAGACATGAATAGCTGATAGGTGCCAGGAGGTAACTGAGTGGATACAGTTTGTGTCTCAGGGATTCCAGTGCCATCATTTTAGACAATTTTAACTTCTAGGCTAGAAAAATCATAGTAGTAACACTAAGTAAAGATGCTTACCCCTGGATGCTGAGTCAAATTGTTTGTATGCACCTTTCTAGATTAATAAGTGACAAAAAGCTAATTTGGGAAATTAATCAAGTATAACAAATACCTCATACAGAAATGATATAAATTGTACTTAGGTAAAGATGCTGGAATTGCTAAACCAGACTAGGTTGAGAGTCACTCCTTGTCCTGCTTCCTGTTTCATTTGTTTTTCCTGCAAGTATTTCAGAGGAAGTTGTAAACTTCCCAATGCATCTAATTTTCGAGTCATGCAATGTGGAGGGAAATTCTTTCCCCTCAGGTAGTTATCAGCATGCCCTGTGAAGTATCTAAGAATTGATAGGCCTAGTGGTTTACCCTACACATAAACAGAAAATTGTTTCTGAACAACTAGTACCTTACTTGTCTGACTAAATCTTACTTGCTTTCCTAATGAAATTTTTAACACCAAGTAGCCAGGCATTCCAAAGACTGAATGTTGCACTCCATGGGATTTCCTGCTTGAATCGCTCTTGCTGTATTACAAAACCCTTCACAATTCCTCATCTTACATGATCAATATACACAGTTCACAGTCTTCTTGCATTTATTCTTTCTAAAGTTTACATCCCCATCATCTTTTTGTTGTTCCTCTATATGGAGATTATGATAAAATTAATCACTAATTGCTGTTCTTGGTATCTTTTTTTTTGTTTTCCTGAAAATTCTTCAGGTGTGCTGTATGCTTACTTTTCTTTTTTCTTTTTTTTTCCAAATACATTGGTGGGCCTCTAATTGGTTGTTCTCTCATAAGGTGTTCACAAGGATGGCTTAAATTATTGGCTTTTTTCAAATTGCAATTAACTCAAAATGTATAATGAGCATATGCATTTTAAACTATGTTTTTTATTGCAAAGTGTTCAACTGGCTGCAACTAAATAAAGTACATGAACGTATTGGAAGTGAGGTGTGAACATGTTTTTCTACAGACCAAAAGGATGCATAGCTGTAATTTAAACTGTTTCACCAAGCAAGGGATCAATTCTAAACCTGAGTCCAGCTGACACAAAGGGGTAGAAAAGCAGCTCCATCTTCACATGCTGGATCCAGGTGCCAGAGAGCTTCTTTGCCATCCAACAACAGCCTGTGGGTTATGGGTTCAGGGACACACCTAGAGAAAGACACTGGAACTATATACCTTGTGCACAGTCTCTTAGGTCACACATAACTGGGCATGAGCCAGCAGTGTGCCCTGACAGCCCAGAAGGCCAACAGCATCTTGAGCTGCATCAAAAGAGGAGTGGCCAACAGGGGGAGAGAGGTGATTGTGCCCCTCTGCCCACCTGGAGCACTGCATATAGCTCTGGTGTCCTCAGTGCAGGAAAGACTTGGACCTCAAAGGGTCTAGAGGATCTAGATGATCCAAGGGATGGAGCACCTCTCCTATGAAGACAGGCTGAGAGAGTTGGGACTATCCAGCCTGGAGAAGAGAAAGCTCTGGGGAGACCTCATTGTGGCCTTCCAGTACCTAAAAGGGACTTAGAGAAAAGAGGGAGAGCTATGTTTTAGATGTGTAGATAGTGATAGGATAAGGGGCAATTATCTTAAACTAAAAAAGAGATTTAGATTAGATGTAGTGAGGCACTGGAACAGGTTGTCCAGAGAAGCTGTGGATGCCCCATCCCTGGAAGTGTTCAAGGCCAGGTTGGATGGGGCCCTGAGCAACCTGGTCTAGTAGAAGGTGTCCCTGCCCATGGCAGAGCAGTTGAGATGAGATGATCTTTAAGATGCCTTCCAACCAATTTATGATTCTATGATAACTAACTGTGTTCAAGTAAACTTGCAGAGCCAAACTTGAGACGGGAAAATTGCTTCTTCCAGCAGTGCCCAGTGGATATTGAGGAAAAAGCACAAGTTTAAGCAAGACAAGCAAGATTCAACTGCTGGTATTAACACCAACTGATTATATGGTTCCAGATCTGTAACTGCAAATGCCTAATCCTTTCATAAACTTGCCTACAAGAGCACATACTGACTATTTAGTTCCACCCAAACAATCATTTGCAGTGTCCAGGTGCTAAAACTGCCTAATGTGAATCCAAAGGCTACCATACTGATGTGTATATGAAAGGGGTACCATTAATAATTAATCTCATAAAAAGAGATACTCTAAGAGTAGACAGTAAGACAAAATAAGAAACAAAAGAACATTTTTAAGTGTCTGGGGAGCCTTCAGTGAGAAAGAATGAATGATTTTTCAATGAGGGTTGTATTACTCTGAATGAGTAAGTTGAAAGGAAAGTAGACATTGATATGCTCAGCAGGCAGATACACAGCATGATCAAACATCAATAGAGGACATGAATCATTCTGCAGAAATTAGAAAGGACCAAGAACTAGAGAAACAAATAAGAGGGAAATAAGAACTAAAGAACATAAAAAGGAAAGGAAAAATTTCATTTTGTTCTTAGTTACAGCAATGTCCTTTTAAGTGAAATTAGTTGAACTACTGTGGATCCATACCGGTTTATTGTGATGCTGAATGAATCTTTTACCTCTTACTTACGAAGCAGATAAAGTCTAGTGGGAGCTTACGCCTCACCAAAATAAAGCTGATGTGGTATAGCTCAGTAGCTGTGGTGCACATGACAACACAAGAAATGTTTGACCAGAAACAGCCATCAGGAAAGAAAGAAAACAAACATAAAAGAAAACATAAACAAACATAAAAGAAAACAAACATAAAGAAACAAAAAGGATCCATAGATGGCAAGATTTTTATTTTAGAAAGGCTGAGGGAAAATACATGGTCCTGAGATGTAGCTGTAAATGATGAGAAGGTTCACCATATCTGAAAAGAGAGTAAGAACAATACCATCATGTTCCTGAAGGATTTCTTTGCATAAGGATATGCACATCAAATGCACTTGAAATGAAACAAAATGTAAAATAGCTAGTCTGAGAAAAGTTGTAAGCACTAATCCCATTAATCAACCAACGTAGAAACCTAACATGAAATTATGTAATGGAAATAATTTTTATGAAGACGAGCAGGGCAGTTTTAAGATGACGCAAGTGCAGGCAAACCTGCCCTTAGGGATTCTGCTACAAAACAAGATTTATTCAGTGAGGGGGAAACCCAGTTTCTTACTATACAAAGCATGGAAGGCACTTCTACCTCCAGCACAAGTACAAGTAATACTGAGAAAATAGAGGAAATGGAGTCTTTCCAGCTGGTACAGATAGTAGAGGCAAAGGACCTGAGCATATCATAGTGCATTACTAATAATAAGCCAGCAAAATGATGAATCTCTGAAAAAAAGGCAAACACAAACAAATGAGCCTCAGGTAGCCATGTCTAACAGAGGGAGGAAGGCATTGATGTTACTGTCTAATGCACAAGGGGGAATTCGTTGGAAATACCATAGTTACAGAATCAGTCACTTTCAAGGAAAATTAATGTAGGTAGAGCAGCCATAGAAAAGGAGGGGAGGAGCAAAATGTTGAAAGAGGTGATTGCAGTCTACAAATAGATGTTGAACAAATACCAGCAACAACCATTCAAATAGAGGGTTCCACACTGACAGCACAGGACAACTAACCAGAGAGGTTCAGGAATGACTTTCCAATCTAGAAAAAGAATTGAAACCTTTGTGAGTCAGTTTATGAACTGGAGTAAACAATATGGCCTTTGAAAACGACAGAGGATTGACCCTGGTAACTCAAGAGACTCCTTTCAGTTGGCTGTTCTGTACAAATACTCAGCAGCAATGTTAGGGAAATTGTTAGGGGAAGCAATGACACAGGATTGTATTGCTTCTAAAACCGAAAGTTGTTTTGTTGGTTAAGAGCAGTTCATCACAACCTCCTTTTTGCCTCTTTCTCACATATTCCCACTTTTTCCTGTATGTTTCTCTGCTGATAATTCACTGTTTCTACTGTGTCCTCTGCAAGATACCCTTGCTGCCTGTTTGCCATGTCACTGCTCCCCGTGACACACAGCCTGGCTGCTAGGTCCCATTCTCCTTTGCTCATGTGACATTATTCCTGCTGGAGGTGCCAGCTCTAACCCAAATAGGTCTGATGGCTTCCAGATTTGCAAAGATCTTTTCTCTTCCTCTCCCTTTTTCAGTGGGCAGGCTGTTCTTTATCTGTTTTCACAAATGTTTACTGTCACCCCTAAAAAAGCACTGCTTGTGGCCTAGTCTATAGCGGTCACTAATGCTGGTTTTGGAGTGCCTCAAGCTGCTTTGGGAGTGCTCTTGCACATATTGTATGGCCTGTCAGCACTTAGGCAGGTGCTACACTTGGCTGCTGGTGAGGGAGCACATGCTGCGGCACTGGTGGAACCTTCCAAGGACCTGGAAGAATCTCTTGACGAGAAGTTGCAGTGAAACCATGCATGCTACATCTATACCTGCATTAAATATACCTGGGACCGTTCTCTGGCATTTATGCCAGCTGCTACAGAGTGTAATAAAGTCCAGCAATTAACATTTTCTGTTCTCCCAAACAAGATGGCCACATGCCCACAGGCAGTGGCTCTGGGAGTGGTCTGTGCTAGCTCCCAAACTGTGCCTGGGAATTGCATTAGCTGGTCTGAGCCAAAGATGTGCCAAGGACCATTTCAACAGTTTAATGCTACAGGTGAGTTGCAGTCCAGAGCTCAGTTCATTCGCTGACAGTATTTGGCCTGCTATTGCCTAGAACTACTGAATACATCTGTGGAGGCTGAGCCTGGGTTTTGATGTACATTCATAACTACAAGATGACTACAAAGATGCTGCAAGGCACAGGAAGAGCTCTGTACCGAAGTGCCCTGGATCTTTCAGGTGAATGGGGTACTTCCCTAATCCATGCTTGTGGCTGATCTTGCTGTTGCAGAATAATGGTGCTTATCCTCCTCAGACTATTGCTGAGAGGCTGTCTTTGGTTAGTGAGTGCTGGGTTTTGGTGCAGTAACCCACACTTGCAGTATTATGACTGCTGTGTCTAGTATTTTTTTGCCATCAAAAGTGATTGTCATTCTATCAAAATAATAGTAGGTATGTCTTCTTCTAATTTGCCCTCTCTCAGCATAAGTACTGTGAAGATGTTTTACTTATGACTGCTGCTGTTCAACAATTAGTGGCAGCTGAAAAGAAGCTTCTGTTTTGAGAAAAGTTTTTATTCAGAGTTTGTAAATACTCACGACCCCCTAGAGCACAGTATTAGAGCATGCAGTGCAAAGGTTGGGAACACCTTGTTCTGGAGGTCTGAAGCCACGTCTGTGGATAACCCTGCCCTGTGTTCAAGGGTTTTTCCCCCTTTCTGTTCCAGTTCAGTGCCTGTACCTGTAAAAAGACGTTTTGGTTGCTAGATTTGCTTATGAGCTCAAATTCTCTTAGGATTAGATTCTAAAATCTTTTATGTCAAAGGAGCCAGGTTGAGCCTCTAGAAAAGGACCTACATGGGACATGTATAAGCATGTTTTTTCTGAACACTCAGTTGCTTTTCTCACAGCTCCTAGATGTAGGACCTCATACAAATATTTGACAAATGTGTATATTCCTTCTGAATCTTTACTACATGTAAAAAACCCCTTGATAGCCTGCTGTTTACTCCATTGAGGCTAACATGCTTATCAAATACTTTTAGTATCTATTCTAGTACATGTGGCATTATCCTTTGTCACTGATATTACACTTCAGTCATTTTTCAGCTAATCTCTCATCAAGTAACAAAAAGCTATGGAGATAAAGCGTCTTTTTGTCTACCTGGGGCCAACTCTAGAAGCTTGCTCATAGCAACAAGCCCTGTGCTGAACTTTTTGCTCAGGCAAAGTAAGTAGATTGTGTGAGGTTGTTTCTCTCTTCCCTCTCTTGTGTTACCACAACAAAATGCTCTTTTTAAGGCACTTCATTTCAGTAAGAGAAAACCGACAGAGAAAGAAAACCAACAACCTCTGATTGTTTGATTTTGTTTTATATCAGCTTGTATCTCCTGCTACAAGTCAGAATTAAGTCTAGTGCATCCAAGGAGTTGTTCTCTCTTTCCCACACTGCATAGCAGTATTCCCCCCACCAGTGCACTCCAGGCACTAACATATTACAGTGGTCTGATATGCACTTAACTGACCAGCACAAGTCTTCTTGGCCACTACCAACTCCCATCACTAAACCCCTTCCCCAGAAGCCAGCCAAGTCTGCCCTGCCACTTAAGATACTTTCTTTCACCACTCTCCCTTGCTGTGTCTATCCCACAAAGTATAAGGTCTCTTCCCTCTTTATATAAAGACTCCCTAAATAAGCTTCACCTTGAATGACCTGTGAAGTAGATCTACAGAGACACTGGACCTACTTTAACAAAAGGCAAGTCACCCAGTGTCACCTCTTAAGAAGGAATACTATGTTTTGTCAGGAAGTTATTTGAACTAAGTAAATAAGTGTAATTGTAATGTGTAGTGTATTATAATGGATTAGAGTAAATATTCTCCTGTAAAATAGTTTCCAATAAAAATATGGCATTGCCATGAGGATGTGATGTTATTTGCTACTTAACAGATAAGGCATAGAAAAAGTATCTGACTGGATTTCTGTGTTCCGGTGGGCAACCAAGAGAAAGAAAGACTGTTTAAAAAATGTCCTAATTTCCAGGCTTCTGCCATTTATGGCTCACAGTCTGAGTGTTTTCTCCAAGGTCACACAAAAAATCATCCAGGTCTTCTGAATCCCACTCTAACCATCTACCCACTCTAGCCACAGGGGTATCCTTCCTTGCACAAAAGGATTAGACCCTGGCCTTGAAAGAAAACCAAATTGTTCCAATAACCAAAATGATAGCAACACAGATCTTCAGAAGAAGAATAGATGGAGGGTGTTTTTTTCTGCTTTTGCATCTAGGAACTGCTCTGTTTGTGGTTCAGCTGAGGAATAAGTTTTAGGAGGAGCAGACCCACATGCTGGTTGTCTCTGTGGCTTGAGTCATTCCATTTAGGTCATGCTTTATACCGCAGTAAGTCAGTTCTTACCTCTCCATAAACACCCTGAGACAGGACTACATTTCACATAAAGTTGGGAATGAAATGTAAACCCTGCCAGATTGCATGGAGTGTTGGGCCCTATGGCATTGTAGCTTCTGGGGAAAGGGAGACAGCTGTGTATTGAGAGATGCAATCAGAAAGTGGAAGGGCATTGGATGGGAAGGTGAATTGTGTTCAGTATACAACTCTGACTTGGACTGAGTTTGCTAGGTTGCTGCTGAAAAGACTGTAGGAGATTACAGAAAGAGTGATAATGCAATTTGTCTTCCTACCTTATAGGCTGAGCTCTCCCAATGAGAGGAGGTGGGAGGTGCCTGGGGGAGGCAAGGGGAGAGATGATGACATGAACCTACACTGCAAACCACTTTTATTTACCCACAGCCTATTTCCTTACGAAGAAGCTGTGCTGGCCAGCAGCGAGAGTGGTTGCAAAGTTTCAAGACAGGTTCTCCAGGCTGTACTCAGGCAAGATGTGAAGCCACTGAGTTACTATCAGGATTATTCTATTCTTAGCATCCCAGCATGTGTTCAGCCCCCACATACCACCATCTAAATATAGTCCCTACTGAAAGACAGATGCTGCCAAGTTGCATCTGACCCCCTTCTCTCTTGCATTCTGTTCCTGAAAGCTAGGCTGCATTTCCCAAGACACATCCAATAGTCAGCATGTCCCTTTGTCTGCCTAGGGCTGTACAAGGAAACTTGTACTGTACTGTTAAAGCCTGATCTCAGCCCTGGCCTTCCTGGCCTCTCCTAGCATTGGCCTTCCTTTCAACACCCTTTACTTATTCCTTTCCTCCTCAATTGTTGCCTTACCCTTTTCCTTTTTTTTTCTCTCAGCTGCCTCTGTCCTTTCCCTTCTTTCTGATTGAACACAATCAAGGAAAGAAAGCAGGCAAAGTAATGAAAGAAAAAAAATGTGTGCGTCTGTGCATGTACCTAGGTGCTGCAGACACCCACACTTCTCTGACAAGAGCTCTTTTGTCACTAGAGAACTCCTGCTGAGAGGGCAGGGAGATGGACGATTTTCTGAGTAAATGTGTTCCAGTTTTTCATACTGACTTGTATTTCCAGTAGCATAAATCAGTAAGACTCTGAAATTGTAATTTCCTAAACCCATCTGAAATCTAAACAGGACATTCCTTCCATGACTCAAGGTATGCCATGGGGGAGTGTGTCCACTGAGGCATGGAGTGGAAAGTGTAACAGCCAGTTACAAGAGGCTCACAGAATTTGTGGTGCTCCCCACACAAAAGGATTGGTCAGTCCTCACTAGTATGTGCTAGAAGGTCAGACAGTGCAATCCCCCGGGGCCAGGTCTGGGGCCACCCTGGGGCCAGCCCTGATCACTTGTCAGAATCTGTCAGTGCTGCTTCTCATTTGCATGAGAAAGCTCTCCAGATATGTGCTACAGGAAAGCAGAGAAGGTTGCTTTGAAACCTCACTTTTTCCAACTTTTCCCGTCTCTTCAGACCAGCTGTTGAGTGACACCTTCCAACCTGTCTGCAGCTTAAGCACAAGCTCCCTGTTAGTGACACTTCATGTGGCTCACTGGGTGCCCGGGAGAGGGCATCTTTTGGACATGGGGAGCAAGTGGCTGAGCCGGAGGGCAGCCTGACCTTCAGGATGGGCCTGGCTTTTGGACTGGGCAGCCACCTTGGCCTGAGGCCTCAAAGACTCAGTGCTGCCCTCGCTGTACTCAAGAGGTGCAGGCTATGGCTTATCATTAAAGTCTCCATAGCACAGGACTGGCAGTCATGTAAAAATTGGCAGGCTTGTGTTGGTCTCTGTCCAGAGGCTCTGCAGTCTCCAGCACACTGCACCCTGCTGTCGTGGCTGTGGATTAAGTGCTGTCCTGTCCTTCTTTTCCTGCACAATCCTCTTCTGTGTTTAACCCCTTTGCCTTCCTCCCTGGCAAATGGAGTGGGGTAGGAGTTTGGCATAAAAATGAAAGTATGGATAGTTAGTTTCCCTCTGATCCCAGGAAGGAAATCTATAAACTTCCAGGAAGGATTTATAAACCTATGGGAGACTGAGCCAGAAACATGCTATTTTCAGACTCTGTAGGTCTTGTCCTGTGCTGGAAGAGACCTGGTCCTGATTTTCCATAAAGGAATGGAGACAGGGAGAAGTCCCTCCTGGATTATAAGAGCACTGAAGGACCAATAGTTGCTTTAATGCGTGGACTTTCTGTCACTCCAGTAAAATTTGAGCACAGAACAAGCCAGACTCAGCATCCTCACTAACCATGAGAAAAATGCATTGTCTGCTCACAATGCTCAGCCCGCATGGATTGCCTGCATCCCATGAGCCTTCTCTGATATAAAGGTACCTGAAACAGCAGCAGGCAGTGTCAGGAACACAGCCCGATTCTCCCTGCCTGGGAATCCTGAACAGTTGCCCACAAAGATTTGCAGTACTGAGGAACCAGAGAACTGCAGGAAGCTTATTGTCGCTGCTCTGGTTGGTCACCAGCCTACTTCCAGTTGGTTTTATGAGCAGGGAGGAATACAATGGGATGTGAGGAATGCTCTGAGCACCTGCTGACAGCCTTTAACCCCCAGTCCCCTCTCTTCACAGCTGGGAGAGATACTCAGTATGTTACCATCCAGTGCTAAGCACCAAGCACTTGGCTATGGAGCAGCAGTTGTCCTTTTGAGGAATACAAGGAGACCCTCCTTTTAACCTCTTTTCAACTTCTGAACTCTTTTCATTACCTGCAGTGTCAGTAGGCAGCACTGGAAGATGTCTGCTATCTCTTCTCAGTTAATATCTGCATCTGGAGGGAGTATCAGGAAGGAGCATTTACACTGTAATAGCAGAAAAGTGGTTTTTCAGCAGTAGTTCATTACAGACCCACACATTCTCATTCCAGGCTTAGATGAACAAGGAGGGAGATAAAGGACTGAAATGACAGAAGCTGATTGATGTGGCAGCTGGGATGAGGCAGTCCCTATTTTAAGCATGCAGGCAAGATTTGGGGTCAAGTTGGAAAGGCTACAAAGTAATAAAGTGCCAGTGAACACAAAAACAACTTGAAGCATAGCCCTCCTCTTTCCATCTTCTTCCCCAACACCTCTCAGTCCTGCTGACAGGCTGACCTGGGAGGGGAGTTGCTCTTGTCTGCTCAACACAGGCCGGCACAGTCGAGCCCAGATAACTCACACACCATGGGTGCAGAGGGCCTGGGCCCTGAGACCAGCCAACCATGCCATGGGACTGAGCCTTAGGGCTCCAGTTCTCTCCTCTCCTGCTCCTCTACTGCTCCTGCAAGAACAATGACAGGGCAGCAATCCTCTCACATCCACTTCTCTTTTCTGAAGCTGCCAGGGGAGTGTGGGCAAAGCAGCTTGTGTGATGTTATAGCTGAGTGTGGTTGCTCGAGCAGCAAGGCTGTGTGCTACGGGAGAAGGTGCCCTGTTGTGTGTTACCTCTCTGAGGGATCTGACACAGTTTGTTCACTGCACCCCCTGTTAAACAGCTCTACACTGATTTGTGTCTCAACTGCAAGATCTGAAGAAATATTCTAGAAGAATCTACAAATCTAGTGTAATACTACCTTGGTTCTGACTTGCTCTGACACAGTGTTTTTTCCTGGCTATTCTTTCCCATGCAAAATGAGTACATTATGGGTGCCAAGATATCCTACAAGTCTATCCCCATTGCTTGTCTATGTGGAAGAGATCTGTGGTTTTTGTCTGAGTGGGTATTTGATTTGCTTGCTTGCTTGCCCTAGCGGAAAGGCTAGGCTGGGTTGTTAAGAAGTTTAACTGATGGATGATGGAATGAAAGGGAGAGGAAACACTTGGTGCAAGACAGCCACGAGAGGCCAGATCTAGGAGCTAGCCTGGAACTAGAGACTCCAACTCCATTCTCAGATACAGCAGTGCACATCCTGCACAACTCCTGTTAAGGCTAAAGATTTATTCCAAGTTTACACTTGTGTAACAGGACACCACATGGCCTGATGCAGACGTCCAGAAATACACTGACCAAAGCCATTGGAGCAGAAATGCTGAACAGCAGGACGTGCCTCGGAACCACCATCTCTCCCCAGTGTCAGCTTCCCTGAGGATGGTGCTTGCAGGGGCTCTGCATGAGTCAGGGATCATACCAAGGAAGTACAGTAGGGTCATGCAGAAGGACACAACAGTCATGTACAGGCATAGTCTGTTCCCTCTCTGAAACGCAGACTTCCTAAGCAACTTAGGAGGTAGGGAACAAGAGGATGTAGATGTTCTTGAGTCTTTCACCTGCACTAAAGCACTCCAACTGGGTTGGTGATCAGGTCAGGCTGATGCTCAGCAGAGTGATTCTTGGAATTAACAGGAATACAGAGACCAAAAGACACAGTCAGGGCTCATCCAAGAGGATTAGTCCTCCACTCTGGCAGCACAGTAGTCTTGGGCTTTATTTTATTCTGTGAGGAACAGAGCAATAGAAGGGCCAGCAAGAGACAAGCAACTTAACTAAATAGCTAGTGTTCTTCCCTTCATCCCTATCCTCTCTCCTGCCTTTTCAGATTCGAAAGAGAAGCAAAGCATGCCGCGGTGGCCTGTGGGAAAATGATGTCCTGGTATCCATCAATGGAAAGTCTTGTGCTGGCCTCTCCCATGCCAATGCCATGCAGATCATCGATTCCTCCGATGGCATGCTCAACATCCGTGTGAAAAGGTAACCTGCTCCCAAGTGCCAGTGCTGTGACAGTGCAGACAGTAGGGTGGTTTCATCCAGCACAGCAGCTATCCACATTCAGCAGAGAGAAGGCAGACAGGAAGCCTCTGGTTTCACCATACTGCAAGGTGTACTAGGAGCACTTACCCCTGTCTAACAGGGCTAACATGTGGCCATCTCAATGTTTTGCCCTGTCTCTGTGGTCCTCTCCAGAGTGCCTGGCCCTGGGCCTAAACTGAGCCCAGACATCTCTATCCCTCAGGCTGAAGGGAAATGTTGGCAGTGTGAAGGCTATGCTGCAAACAATGAGCTATTTAGTAACCAAGCAAGTAGATGCCATAGGGGCAGTTCATCTCAGCAAGTAACAGAAGCTGGGGTTCATTCTGGGTAAGTAAGTGTTCTGTAGAAATTGATTTGACTACACATTGAATAGTTAAGGCAAAACAAGATTACCTAAGTATTTACTAGAGTGGGCTGTTGTAGTCCAACAGTCTGTACTGACTTCCACAAAGATTAGAGGTGTGTGGCTGAGCCTCCTTTTTATGGGAAGAAATCTCTGCACCAGTCTCTAATTCAGGAGAATACTGGAGATCAAGCTCAAATTGAAGGACAAAAAATGGTCCCAGTAATGTTCCTCGTGGCAGTGGTTCCTCATTCTCCCTGTGCTAAGTTAACCCAGTGCGTCAGTGCATGCTGGATGCCGCCCAAGATGTAAATGAATAATCCTATAAAGCTGAAGGCAGCAGAGCTGTGTGAGGTCCTAGCTAGTCCATACTACTGCCTAAACAGAAGTCACTGTCAGAAAATCAGGCCCTGGTGAAGGGGGCTGGGAGATGTGATTTTCTACAGTCCTGAAAAGACAGAGGGAGCACCGTGAGCAGTGGGGAGGGACAGTTACGCTGGTTGCTGTCATCCATAAAGCAGGAGCAGAGGTGGGCAGTGCTCAGAAAAGGAAAGCCTGAGAATATAGAATCTTCCCCTTGGCTTCAGAGAAAGTGCCAGTGCCTTTTGATGTGCTCACTCTGTAACCTAGCTGTGATTAAATGGGATGAGTAAGTTCTACGCAAGGTGTCCAGAATAGCTCCTGGTCCCTTGCCAAGGCCTTATCTGACACCATTGGAGCTTATCTGCAGCCAACAGATGGCTGGGTAAATTCTAATGGGTCAAAATCAGCACAGTTTGAATTAACAAAGTGACAAAGTCAGGTTTCTCGCAGCCCTCTAGGAGCCAACACTGGATGGTTTGGAAATAATAGTTGGCTTCATTTGAAGTAGTGGAGAAATCATCAAGTATTGCTTTCTTGATCACATGTCTATTCCCACTTCATATTTACGTTCCCAGAGATCATTCCTGTTCAGAAAGGAGAGGTAGCTGGAGTATGTGTATTTCAGAGAAAGAGGAAGGGAGAGACACTGGCCTGACAATGCAGAACTAGAGGAACTGGCTTACAAGCAGTAGTGCTTTTCAGGTACCTGGTTGAGTGCTTAAAGAAGAAGGACTCTTCTGTTTTTCTTGGGCAACTTTGAGGTTGCTCCCCAGTGAGAGTTCATAATGGCAAACAGTATTAAAAAAATAAACTGCCAGAGAAATTCTCCCACCCTGAGCTTCCACAAAAGTTTGCATTTGACATAAATATAAATTTTTCACAGTTTAGAATTGGGATCCAAGTCATAAGTTCCACATCTCTACAGAGGCAATGCTGTCTGCCTGGCTTCATGGTATGCATGTTCAGAAGGCAAATACTTAGGACTCCTTTATAGCTCTTGTAAGCCCTGGTGACTCTGACAAAGGAAGGAAGAAGTTCCCAGCTCCATCTGTGTGGGCTGGAGTCAAACTGCCATTGAAATCCAGACTCACTCTTGAGGAGAAGGAAGACACAGTGGGTTCTTTTCCTGTCAGCACAGCTAATTCTCCTTCCCTCTGGAAGCCAGCAATAGGGTTGACTGCCCCAGTCTACCTTGCACCTACTCAAGTCATCCTTCCAAGTGACTTACAGGCTTGAAGTTGCTATGTCTAAGCTAAATGCAAACGCCACCATGGATTGGGCTGGCCAGCATGACTGCATATGGTCATCAAAACCCAGGCACTGGTAGGTAGCTTGTGAAGCAGTCCCACAGTGAGCAGGCTAAATGTTAGAGTGGTCTCCTACCACTGGATATGAGAGTCCCATCCCCAAAAAATGCTTGGGCTAAATATCCTAAATATTTGCTATTTACTCCCATGTAGAGGTCAGGTCAAACAAACAGCACTGACTTCTTTGGAGCCCAGTCTGAACCAAAGCACTTTGGGGGTGCCAGGATCTGTAGAGCTGACACAGTTCCATGGTGCAGTCTCAGCTGCAGTCTCAGCTGGAGTGCAGTGTGGTAGCTGAGGCACCACCTGTTCCCTGCTGACAAGTAGCAGGCTGAGGGGTATGTCTGGTTGTCCTCGGGAATGCTTGCTATGCAGGAATTCACCTCTCCAGGAGAAATGCCTGGGGAGCTGATTAAGCTGGCTTGGTAGATTTTTTTATGGTCTTAGGGCATTCTGATTTTTTAACACCTGGTTTCCATAGAGACATGAAGCAGAAAATCAGAATTAGAGCATGTAGCTGATGTCAGAGATGACTCTGCCCTTGGTGTCTACACTTCAGGTGTCTGTACCACCTGAAAGACACCTGAAACACCATTTTGTTCCATAGCCCTCTCTCACATATCAGGGTTTCCTTCTAGCTTAGCCACACAAACCCGACCTCACTCACCATTTTTCCTTCTCCCCACAGGATAGTTGGTGGTGACCAGACTGGCCCACGGCTCCAGCATTCCCCTTCTCCAGGGCAGCGAGTGCTCTCCCCACCATCCCTGCTCAGCCCCCCGGCACAGTTACTCAGCTCTGAACCAGCAGGAGCCCGGGCCACCACACAGCCCTCGCAGCCACGGAGGTCACAGAGGCACCTGGACAGCCTCACCTCCCCACCGGACAGCGAGGCCTACTACGGTGAGACAGACAGCGATGCTGACAACGTGGCCCAGGAGAAGCACCGCCGGGCTCGCAAGAAGAGCCCGCGCTCCCCTCCTGACAGCACCACCAGCAGGGCAGATGCACCTCAGGACGAGGTGTCCCTGTCTGAACAGAGTGGCTACGAGAGCATGCTGGAGGCTGCTGCGCCGGGGGGAGCAGAGCTGGCCAGCTCCAGCGGGGTGGCCAAGAGGGAGATTGTGTGCCTGCCCGGCAGCCGCACAGACACTCCGTTCTCAGACAGCGAGGGACAGTTGCGGCCACCATCAACAGAGGGACGGGAGCCTTCTCCAGAGGCGATGCTCCTGCCCCATGCCACCAAGGCCATCCGAGCAGAACGCCATCTCATCCCCATGGTGGGCCCAGTGGAACATCCGATTGATGAAGACCTAACCACCACATATGCAGAGAAAGCTAAGCAGGCCAGTAAGTCCTCTGCACCCTGCCATTCACCCATGACTTTTTCTTGTGCTGGATCTCCTTCCAAAAGCCTGATTCCTGCAAAGGTCAAGTTGGTTAGCTCCTCTCACTTGCAAAGGAGCAGAGTCAAATCAGATCTGCAGAGACCAGGTCTACCAGGTCTACCACAGCTTTGGCACTGGGGTCCACTTCACCCAAAACATCCCAAGGAACAGATAAGAGAAAGGCTCTGGGGTCTGGGAGTCATTCATAGAAGCTGCAGCCATACAACTAGCTGTGCTCTAGCACCTCTGTGTGCTGGAAAGAGGATGGAGGTAATTGGTTTCTTCAGTGCTTTGGGCTGAAGAAGACTTAGGTGGTAATACATGATGGTGTCAGGAAAAACTTGGGGGTTACGTTTCCCTGGCTTTCCAGAGATCTTATGGCAGCTCAGTGTGCTCCTTAGCTACCTATGTGTCCAAGCACAGGACACTCATTTCAAGAGGCTGCCAAGGAGCCCTGTGTTCAGTTCAGTTCTTCTTGGGCACAGAGGCATAAAGTATTACCCAATTAAGGACTGATGAGAGATAATTTGCAAACAGCATAGCTGTAAAAGAGTCCTTTCAGTAACTGATTTGTTTCTCTCATCCTGTCCAGCTCAGGGAGGGAATAGTCTACATTGATTTTCGCTGCAGGCACTCCAGCAAGGGTGCCCATGTCTGGCAGCAGCTGGTGAGTTCTGGTAGAATTTATCACTTTTCAGGTGTTGGCAGTGGAGGGTTGCCAGCATGGATAGGCAGGAGCTGGTAAATCAGCTCTTGAAACAGTTCCTTGTAGTGCAATCCCTGATAGTCAAGACCTTTCCATGTGGAAAGAAGTACTGAAAAATGTAATGTAGTATTTGGGTGATGGACCTGAAGTGACCTTCATTGTGAATATCTTTCCAGGTTTCTGCTACACAGGGAGTATTTCAAACCCAAACATGAAGGCAAAACAAGATGTTATCTGATTTCACAGTTGTGATCTATATAGTAATATTAAAAACAAAGTAATCATAAACTTATTTTCATATAAGTACCCCAGTGTGTAGTATGACTGACTAATATACACCTCTCTGAGCCTAGAAATAAAGCATGTTTTAAAAAAGTGACTTAACTGAGGAACAGAATGGAAAACAGAGACACAGGAAAGTTACTAGACTGAATCAGAAAGAAAGCACGTGGATTCTAACTTCTGATCCTCTGTTTCAAATGCTAGACATTTTACCCAGGCCAGATAATAGTGTGAGGCAATTACTAAACCTTTCTTTTCTCTTTTCCTTGGACTATGTATTCTTTTATCTGTTCTGCCTAAGGAGTCCTATAGAGGTAACTTTCAAACCTAGCTGCTTCCATCAGGCACTGTCCTATTGCTCTTTCCAGTGTTAAGAGGAGAGGCTCGGTTGGGTCCCTTATGTCTGGCCCTGCTGGGCAGTGCACCTGACCTGGTGCTTTGTATTACTTCTTCCTAGTCTTTAGCACTTGTTTTCCTTAGCACAGGAAAGAAATCAGCGATTTCAGCTTCCCTGAAGATGAAGCTATTTTTTCCTCCTTTGAATAAGGTACAAGCATGAGGTGAATGTTGGGAAAGGCATGTTCAGCTGCTCTCTGCCACCTGATAGTCCTAGTAGTGAAAGAGCAATTGCTTTACATCAAGACTAATTTCCATGGATGGCATCAGTACAGAGGGATCCCAGGAAAGCTATGTATTTAATTCAGAGCATTTCTGATGGCAAAATAATATCCCATGGCAGGAGGTGATGCAACAATATTGCCAGCTAGAATTAGGGTTCCCAGAAGCACTGCAGACTGAGGTAATATTTTATTCTCCTGTTACTCCTTCACTGCTCAACTCCTTTTTGGTTTATATTTGGCCATGGGTGTCCTTATGTAGGAGTTACTCTGCCACAGGTGGTAACTTATGTGGTCTTTTCTTGGGTTAGGGATCTCATCAGTAAATGAGAAGGCAAAACTCTTCATCCTGATCATGCTGGAGCACAGCAGCCATTAAAACAAAAGTCAGGTTCAGCAGCCAGTGACTCTGTGAAGGAAGGAAGCAAGTAAGGAAGAGGGATGGAAGGTGTTCATACATGGTGAACAGAGATAAGGAACACCTATACCTGGAATAAACACAGGTATAAACACAGGAGAAAGTAGGACTGCTGAGCTGCACTGGCCCCATGGGGAGGCTGCTTGTAGAGAAGCTGTGGACTGGCAGAGGAGGCACATGGTAGAGCATCTCTTGCCAGAAAAATGCAACCCTGGTGAGGATGTTTGGGCTAGCATTGCTCCAACTGCTACAGCTGCTCTAGGCTCCCATGAAGACAGCAGAGTTTAAAGCTCTGCTCCTCTGCCTTTACTTAGCAATATCCACAGCACGGTAGCCTAGTCTGGGCTACAGAGACTCCAGGGTTTTGCTAAACAGGAATGCAAAATCAAGCTCATGGTTTAGAACCTAGGCAAGGTTTTAAAACCTGAGTTAGCTACAGTGACTTGGACTATCAGCCGTGAGAACCTAAGGCTCAATAAATACACAGTAGACATTGAAGGACCATTCTGAATACCTAAGCAGATGTCTGCCTTTTGAAGCACAGCCTAAATATATTCCCAATGCATCTGCTCAACACACCCTCCTTGCCTTGCCATGGCCTTCTTCAACTCCCACCACCACACCATAAGAATGTGAAAAACTCCTTTTTGTTTTATTGGAACTGTTCCCCAGATGGTTCCTGATCCTTTCTTCCTAGAATGTACTACTTTGTCATGTCTGCTCTGATGTTTACTTCAATTTTCTCCTTTGTTTGTCCAAATCTTGTCCTTTGTTTAATTCTTTCTAACTTTTCACTGTCATTTTTAAGCTCCAAAGACTGTCTCCCTTTCCCACCTGTCCCTGCACCACAGGCAAGCAGAATTGCAGGTGCATTATTTCTAGATGAGCATTTAGAAACATCAGACCTCTATATGAACAGCTGAAATCCCAGAACCAGAACAGAGATACATAATAATTGTTTTGCACCCCACCAAGAGTAGCAACTGACATCCTTCACTTCTCTATTGCCTTGCAAGGATCTCAGTAAGACTGCTACTGCTGTCAGCTTGTGGATTTTCTCAAACTTAAGATCTGTAGCTTTGTTCTTTACTTCCTGTCTCTAGAGTTTTTGTAGACCTTTGTCCTCATTGGGTGCTCTCCAGAACTCTGAGCTTTCCAGATCATAGGCAAGTTGAGTCTCCGCTTTCCTGTATGGTTTTCCTTTGTTTCTGATATTATTAGAAAATCTGAGCTGTGCTGACTGTATACTGTCCTCAAGATCAACAATGAAATTAGGAAGTGCTTTCCATATTCCTGCATCATCTTTCCTAGTTGTACCAGGATGGGTGATCAGTCTTTATGCTCTGATTGTTCCTGATTCATTTTCTCTTTATTTTCATCTGATGAATATTTCTCCAATCCATGCACTTTTTTTTGCATTGACTCCACCAGCTGCTGGGAAGTACAACTGCTTTCCCTGCCTTTGCTTAAAGGATAGAAATCATGTGGTAATTGCTGGAGGTGACACTGCTGTTTGACACCTGCTTTGCATCACAGTGACACAGGAGCAAATGGAGCTCACTTATTTACACCAAGCAAGGCTTTGACTGCAGGAGTAGAACACAGTGTGGTGGCAAGTACCAACAGCCCAAGACCAGGATTTGGCAGCAGGTGGGGTGGAGCAGAATAGGCACAGGAAAGGGGGCAGCAGCTGATGGTGCCACCTTATGATGCCCTGCATGTTGTCAGCTGCTGAGCTGTGCTTTTTCTTCCCCAACAAAGACACAAGGCCTTAGAGCTCCTTAGAGAGCCAACAGCCCCTGCAACGAGGTTTGGGCCCCTCTCCTTGCCAAGTTCATGCTCTGTTTGCACACTGGTATTGGCTCATTTTTTCCCCACTGTGGGATAAGCACATACGTCATCCCAGCTCTCCAAAGGACACATGACTTAGAGATGCCTGCTCAAAAACCACTCAGAGCATTACTGGTGCAGGCTACTGGGGCACTGTGGGGAGCTACACTTCACCCAAATGCAGGGGAACTTGTCCTACAAGTAAAAAGACTTCAGTCTGCATCACTACCTAGTGGCTGCTATGCACCCCTGGTGTTTTGCTTCGGGGGTAAGAGAACAGCCAACAAACAGTGACTCTGCTGTGTGTTAAATGAACTACCAAGCACTCATTTGTGAATAGCCAATATTTTGCCTAATCTGTAGAAACAGAAGTATGAAATTTTTTTCTTCCTACTAAAACTGTAACTTGCTCTTTTTAGAGCGGTGATTAATCCCTGGGGAAACTGGGGATCTTTAGGCCCTCAGTTTGGCATCACTGTAAAGGACCAAGCTAAGTCTGTTCCTGAGATAATTTATGTGCCACTTGGACAGTGCAGAAGAAAATAAAGAGATAACAAGACAGAAAATGTAAATTAAAAACTCTAAATCAGTTTCAGGCGGTTAGCAGAAAGTGGGAGCTTGTGGCAGGGAGAATTAGACTCACAAGTTGTCACAAGTAATTGCAAGTGAGGTTCTTTGGTTCCCTGTAGCTCCTGCAGTGTCCTTCTCTTCTCACCCCACCTTCAGAGGCTTGGGATCCATCTGTAGCCAGGGCTGCATCTTCTCAGCCACATGTTCTGTGAGGTGTACTGTATTTTCACTCCTATCCTAAATCGTCTCACAGGACAAAGGACTCAGTCTTTCTCACAACTGGAAATACAAATTGCTAGCAGAGGACAGACATACCAGGACAGCAGTCTATTTCTAAACTTGCTATCACACTGTGTCAGTGCAAGAAGTGCTTCAAAATATATTAATATAAACTTATCTGCTGGACTGTTTTTAGCTCCTAGGATTCAAGAGCCTCTCCATGTATGGTAGAGGAAGGGAGGGAAAACTGGGTGGGGAAATTTTCTCCTCTGCTTTATATGGGCCTGGCTGCCTGTGTAGAGTCATCAAAGTTACTACATTCCGTATCAGAAAAGGAAATCCTTCTTGTTTAAAGCGGATGTACAGCAGCATCACTTGAAAGATAGGATGCTTATAAATAAGTGGCCTGTTCATCAGTGGGTCGTACAGATTACCTCTTCTAAGAGCGACTGCAGTCATATTTCTCTGCAGTGCAGAGAGGGTGAGTGCAGCAAGTCATCTCTCAGCCTGCTACGACTGGTATAGGCCACAGGAGCTGTGAACAAGATGAAGTACCTGAATGGCAGTTTGAACTTACTGCACCACATTTTCTACTTGGCATTTAGCTCTGACAGTTGTAACTCTAATGGTCACAGTTACGTGATTGTTAGACTAACTTACTGGTTTTGTCATTCACTGCAGGCTAGGAGACCAAAAGGTTTAGGATAGTAGCCTACTACTGCTACATCCTACCTGCTTTAAAGTAAAATAGAAAAGCATTCTGCTCAGACCAGGAGATTAAAATTAATTGCCTGAACTATTGATCTTACAGGAAGTCTGTTCCTAGCAGTATGAAGCAATGCTGAATCACCCTTGGCCCTTGCTACTCAGTGAGCAGCCAGCCACTAGGAAAACAAGGACAACAGCTTCCATGGTTGAATCACAGATGGAGAGTCTGATCTCACTTCAGCATGCGTTAAACTGGAAATTGCATCTGCTTAGGAAATTAGCTTCAATACACTGCTGTAACAGTCTAGTTATATGTGTTTAAGAATATCCCACTTAACAACTAAAATTCAGCTTTGAATTCTGTGCTACTTGGAAGGCATTTATTAAAGACTACAGTGAGGTAAACACCAGGCATCTAGAGCCCACTTTCTCCACCTTTAGGCTTGAGTATGATATTTGATCTTATTCCTTCAGTTGATGTCCTTCTGTTGAAGGCAGAGGTGATATTTTCAGGCTGATATATTAACTGGGCGGAAGACAGAGATTATAAACTGCCATTGTCTGTCTTGGCTAGTGTGGATGAATTTTCCCTTCTTTCTTGAGTCATCTCAAAAATTGTCACAAGTAATTGGTCATCTTGCTTGGATATTCTTACTGGAGACTTCCAGCATCGTTCTCTCAGGCATCACTCTTGTCCAGCATTTCAATGAGGATGTTGTGGGTTGCAGCACTGGAAGTAAGGCTGATAGGGTTCTGCTTTGCTCCACCTTTGTACCTCACTGCAATCCTGCTGCCCCAAAGTCTGACAGAGACACGGATTTAGCTGAACATGTGTTAGCTCAAGATAAATCTAGCTGCAGAGAATATTCTCTGGGAGGGGAAAGATCTTTAGTATCTGAAGATGTAAAACTACAGGAAAACTGTGATCCCTGAAATGAAAAGGTATATATACTCTCATTTGTCCTAGTATTTCCATATATATGAGATACCATTTGAAGCATCTTTTTTAAACTACCAGTTACTCAGACATTACTTCACTATGTTATTATTGTCAGCACAGGGACTCTGACTCTGGGTCACAGTTCCTCAGATGTGATCAGAGGTCATTTGTCATCCTCCTGCTGGTGAGGGAGTGTTATAGTTCACGTCTGAGCTCACACTTCCATGGTCCTTGCAGAGCCCAAGTTAGTGATTTTTCAGACTATGTTGTCACATACATTAAGTTAACACAGCCTGTCCTTGCACGCACACTTCTAGTCTGACTTAGGATGTGTAAGGCTGATGGGGAACAATAGGATTAAACCAAAATTTTGCCAACAGTTCAGATCTCAAAGGTGATTAGAGCAATAACCACACTGAAACAACTATATATATAACCCCTCAGACTGTCTTAGCCAAACTGATAGTTTTACGTTCCAGGATTTTGAGAGCTGAGAAAGTAATCATAATGGGAACAGGCAACAAGAATCCCTTTCCCTGTCCAGTTGCTTCCTTCAGTTCTGGAAGTGATATGGGACAAGGTTGCTGACGAGGTTGGGACAAGTCTGCTCAGGGACAACACTGAAATTGTTTTGAGACAAAGTGATAGTGATGGATGAAGGAGAGGCATAAAAGGGTGAGGCATAAAAGGACTTTGACAAGGAGTGATTTTACAGCAGTCATTACTCAACAGAAGTGAGAGAAAATTATAGCTAGGAAGGAGAAAACCGTCAACCTGGCAAATATTTGTTTTTCAGTTTCACTTAAATCCATCGAAGGAAGGGAGATCAGTTTGTTGGGAAACATGTAAAGCTTTACAGTGATCAGTGTATTAGTTAACTTATGTTAACGAAGAATCTAGCTCTTTGCTGAAAGGAACAGGAGCAGAAATGGGGGCAAGTAGATTCAGCATATCTTGATACATTGACTATACTGGAAGGACAAGGCTTCTTTATAGAGGTGAAATGTAAGGAATGAATGAAAATTGTATCAGAATGGTCCTCAGTCCTTGCCAAGTACCTTGGAATAGTGCAAGGGGTCTCAGGGAAAAAGACCAAGAATATACCCTTCTAATAGACATAGGCTCTGAGGATAAGAAAAAAAAGTGGTTTAGCTTCAATTAGGTGAACGAAGTAGTTTTTTTGACCATATTTGTAGAAAACAAAATGAACAGTAAAAGCAACATGGACTAATAAAAAGTAGATAGAGTCTTTGACCTGCTAAGTAAGATAAGACTTCATGGCTGAAGGAATAATGTGAGCACAGTATATATTGGGTTCTATATGATATCTGATCCAGCTCCACTTGACTTTTCCAATGAGAGGAGTATGGCTGAGATAGGACTACCATAAGGTGACCGCACAATTGGCTAAGAATAGAACAGAAAACATAACTATTAATGGTTCATGATGTCAGATGAGCTAACTGGCTAAGTTGGTAGTAGTGTTTCACTGGGCTTCTGAATCTAACAGGACTACCTCTATATTTTCACCCATGGAGCTTTAAACACTAACATGTCAATCAAAGGTCCTCTCCACCTCAATGTTATATGACTGGCAAGGAGACAGATGATAAAAAATCCCAACCCTCTTCTCTTCTGTCAGTGGAACTTATCCTCTGGCTGCATCTAGACGGAACAAGCAGTATATGCTGTGGGGCACACCACAGCCTGGAAGCTGCTGTTATTCTGGAACCTAGCTGAGACACCTTGCAGCTTTTCTCTGGTTTTTCTTCCCAGAGAAACCCAGGTGTGTGGGGGACACAGGGGAGGGAGGGGGTTACCTGTATTGAGGAGCACAAAAGTGTTCTTAGGTACACCACTATCATCTTCCTATCTGCTTTTTCAGATGCAAATTTCTGCTAGTGAAGCTTTGTAAATGTGGTTTGTTTCTCTTGAGTGCTGTACCCAGCAAGCAGTACCAGGAAAGAGCAATAATACCATTTTCAATGGGTGGCCTGGGGATTCAGTGGAGATTGCTGTGTATTAAGGATGACATAACACAGGGAAGTTGTCTTGTGAAAGGCTAGATTTTTTAATGTAGTAGGAGCTTGAATAGTTGCAGAAAAGGAGTAAAGTCAATTGGTTAACAAGACTATATGGCAAGTGCTAAAGGATTAATCAAGACCACATACTGAGATGGTGAGCATATACTTGGCTGTATTGCTAGAGTGGATGTTGGATACACTGAAGAACAAAGAGATGATCAGTCAGTGGTATCCTGCTGCCAGACATCAAGCAATTTTGTGAGCAGCAGAACTAGCAAATCCTGGCATCCTTTTAATTTATGTTTTGTATTTGATATCTCATTCTCTAATGTCTAGTAAATGCAAATCTGTCTGATGTCTGTCTCTCACATTCAAAATGAGAAAGCATAATCTCTCTGTTGTGTGTGCGCTTCAGTTTTTGATGCCTAATTAAGACTGTACTCAGGCTTCTCACTTTCTATGGTGGGGTCTATCTCCTCTGTCAAGCCTCCTATTTCCATGTAAACTTGTAGGAGCATTGTATCTTTGTGACTTCAGACTCTTAAAATTAGCAAATGGGCTCAAAACATACTAGCATGAAATGGGTAAGATCAAAAGACATGCAGTATTGACTGCATAAACCTTTTATAAGAAATTGGGCAAAAACTGCAAAAGACAGATTCACTAGTGCACTGAACAGGTGCTGTCCTGGCAAAAGAAAGTTCTCCTTTGGCAGAAGACTACGTAGGGAATATCTAGGGCCCAAGTGTGAGCTGTCAGCACAGAAAAACTGGCCATGTGCGTTACCTTTTGCACTGAGGACACTTTTCCATCCAGCTCAGAAAGAAAGGCAAACTCTCACCCAGCTGAGGGAGACTTTTTTGAGTGAACAAGCTGTTCAAGTCTCCAGCAGGATCCCATGAGACAAAGATACTGCAGCCATGCACAGTGATGTTTCCACACCCTCTCTACCTAACAGAGCTCTCCAACAGCAGTATGACTAAGAATGGTCAAAAATCTACAAAATGACTGGGCGTGGGTTTTTTTCCTGCACTGTCAACTCACCTTCAGAAAAGCCTGATTTCTGTTTTTCTAAAACCAGGAGATTGCACTGGGGTCATGTCTCAGTGGCACAACTAAAATCACTAGTCATTTAAGAAGAAGCACTGGTTTGGCAAGTATTTAACCATTTAGCCTCAGATACATGCTAAAGTGTTGAAGACTTGAGTAGGACTGTAGCATTTGCCTGTAGCATCCTAAATTGGAGCTGAAGCCATATCTGTGTTTTATATTATGCACAGGTTATGTGACGGAAGTGTGCAAATATCCAAGAATGAGAAACATTTTCTATCTCAAGAGTCTTGCCTTTACTTAGAAGTGAAAGAATATATACTCTTCTGCTTAACTGTTTGCAATTTAAGTACTGATCAAAGCTTGAAAGGTTGAAACTTTCAACGGGGAAATACTTAGAAGGTCAATATAACCCATCCAAATCTTATTTTGAAAGGACTCCAGGTATGAAAAGTATGAGATGTCTATAGCCTCTAATGACTTACTGAGATATTTGCAACATTAGCCATGGAAAAATGATCTTGTCTAACATAAATAGCTGGAAGAACAAAATTCTAGGTGACCCCATCTGAAAAAAGTAGTAGACAAGTGGCATTTCATCACAGAGGAACAGGCTCTTTATCTGAAAATAGCAGAGTGCTTATTTTCTATGGCAATGGCTTTTCTACAATTTGATCTTGGTAATAAAATTTACCATTCTTTGTTTCCTACAGAACATGAGCAGTATCTGACATCATGTAAGCCTGTTTGCTCAATAGCTTGCCTGAGCGTACTTTAAAATGCTTTCTTTTAATAAGGCCTGATCTTGAAAAGTTTTATACTTTTTACACTTCTCTTTACTGTAATTAGTAACAAAAATCATTTCACTTCAGTGGAACTTAGGTAAATTAATAGAAAAATCTTTGTAGGCTTTGCTTAACAGAAATTTTTCCTTTTTGTGGATTTTTCCAACAGAATTCAGTGTGGACAAGAAATAAGTGCTTTAGAAGTTAACAAAAAGTTTTCTATAGAATTATCCACCACAGCAACAGAATATATGCGAGTTTTATAACCCTTTTACTTGTTATCTATTCCATTTGAATGTTCTTACTAGAGACAAAGCTGTGCTTTCATTCCAATGGTATGTATCAATATTACAAGGTTTCCCCAAAGAGACTCTACCCCTATGTGTGTAACTGTTCATCAAAGAAGAAACTGAACTACTTTCATCGCTCTTGCTCTAAGAGCCTCTGTATGAGACAGATCTCTGTATGACAGATCTCTCTACAGCAATGTTGTGTGTGGGAGTTGTCTTCTTGGTGTGCGGCAATGGCCTCTGGATTTCAGGAGGCAGGCTCAGATCTGCATTTTTCCAGACTCTAACACTGGAGATGGTCTGCCAAGGCCGGAGAGTTGCTAAGGCTGGGGCCGCTGGGAGAAAGGATCACGCAACAGTGTCCCTTGGCCACAGCTCTGGGATTGTGTCACGAGAGCTATTGCTCAAGTACAGAAAGGAGCAGTTAGACAGGACCTAGCAAAGTGCGGAGAGATGCTGAGCAGGCCACAGCTGCAGAGATTTGCAGACTCCCAGCACCATCTATTCCCTTCCTTCTTGTCCACCACAGTCCTCACTATCAGTATCGCATCTTTCAACACCTCTCAGTCTCCAGGGCTGGAGCTCTGCATGGAGCTGCCAAAACACCACTCCCCAGCCTTCAAACACTCCATCACCCTCCCTGGGTGCACCCACGCTTTCAGTGTAGGTAACAGGCTCTGCTGTTTTAATTCAGCTAAACAACTTCACTGCAGGCATCCAGGATCCTAATGCTCCTCTGTTAAATGTACCTCAGTCGTGTACACGACAGAAATCTGAATCATGAGCTGGTTCTCCTCAGACATGGAAGAAATTTGATATACAGAGGAAATGAAAGCCTCTGTTCTCTCTTTTCTTACTAATGTTTGCCTGGAGCTGAGTGGTCTCTGAGAGTTTCAGACGAGGAAAGTTGTTTTCCTCCTGTGCAGGTTTCTTGTGCCTGTCCATGCTGGACATGCACACTGTGTTAGTTTCATCTCTTTGAAGGGCTCTTTGGCACAGAAATGCTGGACATTGAGGCATTGGTAACACTAACTTGAAGCTTTCACCTTTCTAACCTGAAGCTTGCACCACCAGAAGCTGTGAAAACAGAGTATATTTTCTTGCTTTAAAATAAAAAAGAGGAGTTTCTCTTTACAGGGAGTACAGGGTGGGGATGTAAAACAGAATGTTTAAGTGCCAGGTGACAATGTCCATCACACTGCTCAGTGATGAAGCTACAAAGACAAAAATAGAAAAAGTGACCTCATGGCTTTCAGCAGCAATGCCTACGAGACAAAAGAGAGGCTTTAAAAGGCTTGTGGAACTGATAGCAAAGAGCTTGGACACCTCAGAGTTTTGATTCTGCTCCAGCAGAGAACTGCTTTGCTCCTCTCTCATTGCCTCTCTTTCTCTTTATGGGGAGTTGTGAATTAAACGGGCTTTGTGACATGCCCAGTTCTCCAGGTCTGGACTCTACCTTCTCAAGGTTGGATCAGCCTTATGCAGGTACAAATGTCTCCTTTTCTTTTCTCTTTTCTTTTCTTTTCTTTTCTTTTCTTTTCTTTTCTTTTCTTTTCTTTTCTTTTCTTTTCTTTTCTTTTCTTTTCTTTTCTTTTCTTTTCTTTTCTTTTCTTCTCTTCTCTTCTCTTCTCTTCTCTTCTCTTCTCTTCTCTTCTCTTCTCTTCTCTTCTCTTCTCTTCTCTTCTCTTCTCTTCCTTTCTTCTTTCCTTTCCTCTCCTTTTTTAATCTACTCTCCTTCCCCTATTCTTTTGCCTATTGTGTTCTTGCTCTTTACCTTCTACAAGTCATACTAGGAAGATTTCTCTTACTGTTTTTTCTTAAACTATTGGGGAAGACTGCATCTTGAATAGCATGATTGTTTTTCTGTTGGGAGGACTGGTATAGATAGTCATGTGCTTTAGTCTTTGATGAGGAGGAAAGTAGGAATAAGACAAGAGGGAGGTGGGAAGTAGGTCCCGGGGGCCCTACTTGCCACCTGCTTCAGAGCACAGGGCAGTTCAGAGCAACTTTCCAGGGAAGCTGTACATAGATACTAATGCTGAGCCAGGACTATAAGCTGGTGGAATTAAAGCTAAGACTGTCTATTGTTAAATTTTATCTGACAGTATTTGCTAGCCCGGACTTTAGAGTTGGTGTTTCCATGGTAGTCTGCTGTGAGAAGGGGCTCTGCAGACATCCCTTTGGATGCTGTAGCTCTCTAGCTGGTAGCTCCTGATGCCAGAAATCCTCCCACAAGTCACTCAGGCCAGAGTTTACATATTCTGCATGTGACTAAGATTCTGTGGTGCTGCTCTTTCTCCTTGTAAATTTAGAAGCAAAATACCATCAGGTGAGGTGTAGTAGCTTGTAGCAGGGATGTTTGTAGCAACTTCCCTTATTTCCTCCATTGTGAACGATCCCCAGAGACACATGCATGCAGATTTGAAAATGGAGTGGGCAGACCTTTACGGACTGTAGTTTGTTTCCATCATGGAGAGCAGGTCTTTGAGGGCAAGCCTTCACTGTCCTGAAGAGCACTAAGTCTACACAAAAACCTAGACACTACTTCTGTCTTGGTTCAGCAAGGGGGAGTCATTCTGTAAGGAAAGTATTGCAGAGAACCTTCACTTTGCAAATGCAAGTACAAGTAGTGAGCCATTTCAGCACTGCTTTTCCTGTTTCCAGTTCTGGATGCAAGGGAGAGGAATAAGCTGTGCATCCACATGAGGAGTATCTCAAACCACAGAAGTCCCCTTGCTGAAATCCCAAAGCAGCAGCATGTGCTATGGAATGGCTGCAAATTTTGAGAGCTTCCTGGGAGGGTGACTCCTTTGCAAATCAACACCTTATTTTCAGCATGGGGTGGGAGAGGGAAGATCTTTCTGCTGTGGTTACAATGATGCAGTAGGGAATGGTGACACCTGCCACATTTGTGTAACCTAGAAAGGTTTGGGGAGACTGCAGCCCTGTGGAAAACTAGTAAACTTGTTAATTAAGCTCCCTGTCCCCCACTGCAGGTGACTTTGTCACATTAGCAGGTTCTTATCGAATGACTGCTTTGTGATAAAATGATCAGAAGTGAGATCCTGAGAGACCTGAGCAGCTTCCGTCATCTCATGAGCTAACACTGTCTCTCAGCACTGCCTTGCAGCTCTCCTCTCCTCTCCTCTCCTCTCCTCTCCTCTCCTCTCCTCTCCT
>VZRZ01002431.1:3635157-3662379 GCA_013398175.1 Climacteris rufus | reverse complement strand
CATGAGCTAACACTGTCTCTCAGCACTGCCTTGCAGCTCTCCTCTCCTCTCCTTTTTCTTGAGAATGTCACAGCTGGACAAGGTGGTTTATTTGACAAATTATTAGATGGTTGTTTCATCTGTACTATCATGCTGGGAAAAAGACAATGGAAAAGTGTGAAATGAAAGAAATCACAAATTAGTCTATGGTTTATACATGTGGGGCTCTTTTTCTGTGCAAGGTTAGTGCTGACTTCTGTCACTTCAACACTGATTCAAGGCATGTCCATACTTTCCTTAGGGCAGACGAGTTTGGTTTTACTATTGAATCTTGTTCACTACCTGCTTTCCCTGCACACAGAGAACACAGTGTTCCTCCCTGGGGCTTTACTGACCACAGAGCATGTGGAAAATTATTATCCCACACTTTTATGCCAGTGTCCCAACAGGTGTTGTCTTTTCCAAGCAAGTTTGTCTAAGTGGAATTCCTTCTGGACTGGCTGATCCGTTGTTGGGATCTGGGATTCTTGCTCAGGAGCAAATACTCTTCTTCCTTGCCAGGCATGGGGCACAGGGAAGGGACTGCAGCAAGGGTGAAATCTCACCTCCTCTGCCTCCTGCAGTGACAAGGCTGCTGCAGAGCAGCAAACAGCCCTACACACAATGCTGCTGCACAACATTCTGACTGTAGCCAACATTGCAGGGCTCAGATCAGGAGCAGCCCCACTGTGGCTGCAGAGCACCTGTCCTGTTGCACACATGCAATCCTCTATGTAGTAGGAGGAAGGTCTACAGAAAGCAGGGGTCCACCTTCAGGGTGATAAATAAATGGTAAAAATTCCCAGGAGCAAGGGCATGCACTGTAAAAACGTCTGGAACTCTTGGCCACATGCATCAGGAATAGGAAATCCCAGGTCTGATGAGGAAACTGAGTCCAGCCATCAGAGTGGGAGGGGCTCCCTACCCTTACATGCATCGACTTCTATTGTGTTTGCAGGGGAAGAGACAACTGCTCCTGGATTTCTGTCAACAACTTATAAAGACACTATCATCAACAAAAGTAGGAATGAAAAAGAAGGGCAGGGAGTGAGTGTTTCCTCCTTTGGACACTAGAACACCTATAGCCACTTCACTGTCCACCTCCGCTCACCCAGCCTTTTGCTGAGCCCTGAGACTGCCTCTTTCTATCTCTTTCAGAGCTCCACCGCCACGAGAGCATCCAGGAGAAGAATGTGAAAGAAGCCAAAACCAAGTGTAGAACCATTGCATCCCTGCTGACAGATGCACCCAACCCCCACTCCAAGGGGGTGCTGATGTTTAAGAAACGCAGGCAGAGGGCTAAGAAGTACACATTGGTAAGCTTTGGGAGTGTTGATGAAGACCGCTCCTACGAGGAGGAGGACGGGGTTTTTCCAACCAGTGAGTCTGAATTTGATGAGGAAGGTTTCTCTGATGCCCGAAGCCTAACTAATCACTCAGACTGGGACAATACTTACCTAGACATTGAAAAGTCCAAATCTGAGTCTGAACAGAAGGAAGAGAAGCAAAAAGGTTTGAGTGAGGCCTCAGGTAAAGGAGCACGATTATTTGAGCAGCAGAGGGAACGGGCTGGGAAGTACACAGTTGAGAAAACTCCAGTGCAGAAGAGCCCAGAGCTTGCCCCAGCTGCCCCGCCAAAGCAGGGCACGGTAAACGGAGATATGCCTGTGCCAGAGAAGGTGGACAATATGCCCCTCAACATCCACCTGGAAGGTGTGCAAATGCCCAGCAAGCAGCCAGCCACCGTCCCCACTCAGCTCCTAACTGCTCCCAGCCCCACTTTCTTCCCACCTCCCCCAAGCACCCCCGACCCCTTCTCTGTAAGTTCAAGCATGTTCAACAGGTCTGCACGGCCCTTTACTCCTGGCTTTTCTGGCCAACGCCCAGCAACATCCTCTGTCATCTTTAGGCCATCTGCACCCAAAAAACCCACTGAAAGTCTGGGTGGGCAAAGCACAGTGGTTCCACCTTTCTCACCTCTGGCTCCAGGAACGCCTGCCAATGCACCAGTGCCAACACAGCGTGGTCCAGTCAGCTCCTCCACATCTCTGTATATTCCTGCACCAGGAAGACCAACATCACCACTGGAGTCACAGCCAAAAGCGGGAGGAAGTTCTCCAGAGATTAAGCCTTCTGCCAACACTGCCCGGACATCCACCACCTCCATCTTTCTGTCAGCTCCCTCAAAGCCAGGCGGGAATATGGCCTCCACAGCATCCCAGCCACGAGTCCCTGGAACAGCCTCTTCTTCTTTGTATATTAGTCCAGCACCATCACAGCACGTGAGAAGCAGTTCCCCTGTGCCAAAACAGCCTTCTCCTGCCATCACTCCAGCAATGCCACGACCTCCTTCAGAGCCCTTAACTTCCAGGGAGCAGAGGATTGCTGTGCCAGCTCCCCGCACAGGCATCCTGCAGGAGGCTCGCCGGCGGGGCAACAAGAAACCCATGTTCAGTAAGATTGAGGAGAAGAAGAAGAATTCACCCAACCCTGAGCTCCTGTCTCTGGTGCAGAACCTGGATGAGAAGCCAAAAGGTGACCACCCTGGGGCAGGCTTTGAGTCTGGGCCTGAGGAGGATTTCCTCAGCCTGGGTGCTGAGGCCTGCAACTTCATGCAGTCCTCAGGCCGCAAGTTCAAGACCCCACCTCCAGTGGCTCCTAAGCCTCAGCAGCAAGACACTGGACTGGTAAATGGGGCCCAGGACATGCCTCAGCTTAAAGGCAAGGGGGCAGAGCTCTTTGCCAAACGCCAGAGCCGTATGGACAAATTTGTGGTGGAAACAACACCGAAGCCAGAGTCCAAGCCCAGGACCCCCTCTCCATCCCCTTCTCTACCCTCATCCTGGAAATATTCACCCAACATCCGGGCTCCCCCTCCAATAGCTTACAACCCAATGCATTCCCCTTTCTATCCCCTGGCAGCCAGCAAATCTCAGGCTACCAAAGCAGAGAGCAAAGTGAAAAGGGCACCTGGCCAGAAATCAGGGATCAAGGTCATTGATTTAATGCGCCATCAGCCCTATCAACTAAAGTCAGCCATGTTCTGTTTTGGGGATCCCCCAAGCCCCAGTACTCAGAATACTCCTGGTCAGCAGACCCCTCAGGCTAGCTCATCCTTCATGGCAGCCAAGCAGGTCCCTGTGAAAATAGCCAAGACCCAGGAGATTCGTCGCTTCTCCACTCCAGCTCCCATGCCAACCTCAAGCAGCCTGGCACCCACTGTGCTTGTGCCCCGCTCAGCCACCACACTGGATGAGCCATTGTGGAGAACAGAAATGGCCTCTTCTGCCCCTGCTACACCAGCACCCTTCCAGGTGGAGCTCAGCCCATCCCCTAAGGCATATCAGAGCTCCCCAGAGCCTGGACAGGCGGGACAGGGACCTTCTCCAAACCCAGCTTCTGCCTCTCGGTTTCAGGTGGCTAGGCCCAAGTTCTCAGCAGCAAGAACAGGGATGCAGGCCAATGTGTGGAGGCCAAGTTTTGGCCATCACTGAGGCAGGCATCCCTCCCGTCCTGTCTGTGGCCCTGCAGAGATAGTGCTTGTTTTGTCTTTCATGTCAGCTCAGTACATGGGGATGAGTGACACAAAATCAAGAAACCCCCCCACCCCCAAATTACTCCCCTTCTGCACCACCCCCTCTCCCAGCCTCCCCTTGGTCTCAGATGAGATACTTCATGGAAAGGCTTACTGACTGTGGCTGCAGCAGGAGGCAGAAAGTGGAAAGAGGGCATGTGTGTGGTATACAAAGACTGGGAACTTGTACACTGCAGCAAAACCCACCTCCAAAGGGAGTGAATGGCAACTGTCTCACATGGAGACACACAGGAGGCAGTAGTTTTCCTTTCCTGAGGGCTTTGGAGTCACCCCTGAATGGAAGGAAACTAGGGGGCAAGAGCTTTCCAGGAAGAAAGGGTGAGAGGTGGGATTACAGAACAGAAGCCCTAGGTTTCCCATTAGGCTGCTCTTGTCTGAGCCTGCCAGTCTGTACACATTTACTTGTGTGTGCACCCACACATAGCAACACTCAGCAGGGAGTGGAAGAAGAAGTGGGACTTCACTTTGAACATTTCTCCCAGACTTCCCTCTGTGGGGGCATGGGAAAGAAGACGAGAGAGCAGAGCAAGCAGCAGTATTTGCCCATGCACACATGGGCAGTGTGCCCTGTGCAGGAGAGTGGCCATGTGTGCCTGTTCCTCCAGTCACCAGGGCTAGAGTCAAAGGGAGAGTCATCCTAGCTGGAGCTGAATACCACTATCAGGTCTGGAAGTAGTTTGCCTGAGAGAGGCTTTGAGGGTGCTTGGTGGGACTATAACCAGCTGTGGGAACTGCTGAAGGAAGTATGAATTTTTGAGGATACACAAAGTCAAAGCTAAGCTCAAGCAGTGGCTGGTTGGCACAAAGAAAGGCTCTGCAGCATTAGTCCCACTGGAACAGGATATGGATGCTGTAAGTACAAAGGTGGATTGCATAGGAGAGAGTACAGTTGACTTTAAAAGGAGACAGGACTGAACATGCATTTGCACATGATCTTTTTGTTTAGTTTAGGACAGAAGTGTGGCTAGATTAGAAATGGGCCACGATATACAACTTGCTGAAAGCTTTGTGATGAGCTAGAAAACAGAGGGCCTTTACAGACATTCTCAGCATGGAAGCGGAGGTCAGGAAAACAGAAAGTCACAAGTAAAATTTCATATGAAATGATTTAGGTATTCTTGTGGGGTCTAGAGGATCTGCACTCACACACACATACAGAGCTCAATTTGCTGGCAGTGCTGGGGATGCAGTACTGGTTATTCCTTGAATGTCCCAGGCTAGCCTCCAACTTAATCCCTACACTAAAGGCATACAGGAGGAAAGCACTCCCTTCCCAAGGATGAATTCAGCATATTAGTAGGGACTGCACAGGTGTGTGCATGTCATCTATATTCTGGTTTACACACACACACACCTGTCCTTTACCTTCTGCTTGTGGTCCCCCTTTGCCAGCAGCCACTTTTACAGTGTGATCCCACAAGTATAGCAAGAAAGCATTGCTCCTGCAGTACTGGCTCCAAACACAGCAGATGCCCCAGCTGCAGGGAAGGCTCTTGACCTCTTTCTGTGTCAGGGTTGCCCAGCTTTTTGCTAAACCCTTAGGAATGTGTACGGGAGGCAGAATGAGGATCTCATAGCCCTCCTTGCTTGAGACAAGTCTCCATCTCATTAGACTTGCTCCTCTCCTTCAAGCAGTAGCCCTTCTCCGACTGGGTTGAACACAAACTTTGGATATACAGAAGTGTAGGTTCTGGGGAGATAAAAAGGAATGCAAGTGGGTCTGAAGCAGTCTTTAAGCAGTACAGATAGTGTTGTTTCCCAATATATCTGAGTCAACCTTCCTCTGCACAGCAGAAACATATGATGTGTAGCTTTTTCATGATAGCTGGGGCTCTACTTTTTTTTGAATGCTCTAAAGTCTCTCTCTGTGAGCACCTGGAGATTTGTCATGTGTGCTCTCCCCTGAAGAAGAAGAAGGCTGGAGAACCTAACTAGCAGCTCTAATCCTGGGCAAGCTTGGGAGGGAGAGAATGGGAGTAAAGGAGAAGTAATACACAATCCTGCCTTTGAATTCTTCACACTCTAGCTGGACTTTTCTGCAGGTCTGTGTTTGCAGTGCACATTTTTGTGGGCCCTGAAACATATAATGAGCATGCTGGGGAGAGAGGAGGAAAGAACTTACACCTCAGTTGGCACACTATCAGCCATGGGAGAGGATGGTAAGAAAAGCTATGGGAATGCATTGAATTAATGGACAAAGGTGTGGCTGAGTCAGAAGAGGTGCTGCACCTGGTTGTATGACATAGGAACAGCCAACCTGAGTTGATGAGGAGATTATTTGCATCCCTGGAAAGCCCCAGAGAGGATGTCTTAGGAGAAATCCTCACCACAGAGTTAATTCAGATCACCAGAATCAACTTAGCTCCAGTGAAGGGGAGCAGCCATGCTACAAAACCTATCTGGGATGATTGCTTTTCACTCATCCTGTGCTGCATTGCATTGCCAGTTTTTCTGAAAAAAACCCTGTGTGCAAACTGAATCTGTGATCCTTCCCAAACATGGAAGGACGAATCCTCTATTTTATCTAGGAAAGCTGTGGGAAGGAACTCAAGGACTAGCAGTGCTCCAAAAGCTTTGTCTCTCATTTCCTTGTGGAGTGCTGTTTGTCACTGGCTAGTGATTTAAGCAACTAGCCTTAGACAGACAAGCTAGCCTAGCCTTACTGAAACTCAGGTGTAGAGAGGGGTTGTGTGGACCAGAGAAAGGGTGCTTAAGATAATTCTGCAGTGAAAAAATAACCTCAGAAAGTCTGAATCTTATTCCAGTATCCCTTTCCCTCAGGCCCCTAAAGCACTCTCAGGGCTCGAAAGTCTCAGGAAATTCATTTTGACACTGGAAAAATAGAGAGGTCTGGCCTCAGTATGTAAGTGAGATTGCATGTGGTTAGTATTTTGGTGATCCCACTCCAGATTTCTGATAATGTAATGGGCAGGAGATGGAAAAAGTTAGGTTTGATTAGAGAACAAATATTAAACATCAGAGCAAGCAAAACAACGAGGAGGCTGGGAATCCTGCATATACTTACATCCTTGGTTCAAAGCTATGTTTAGAAGCAAACCCAAAGTCACTTAGTGGATCTCAGCCCCTTACAAAATTTTCTGGATCCTCTGCTGACAGAGGACTTGATCTGCAGAAGCAGAGGGTGTTGCAGATGAGGCCTACAGTGCTTGTGGTGTATCCCAGATAAGGCCTGTAACTGCAAGCAGCATGAGATGAGAAATAATACTGAGATGCATCTGTTAAGTTTTAAGGAAGCAACCTGAACTACCGCTGGCTTTAAGCAGCTCTGCTAGTGTTTGCTCATGAAAAGATTGTGGCTGGCCTGTTAGAAAGGGCACAGGTGAGGTTAGAAGGATACTTTTGAAACATATAGGCTTGTCTTGAGCCTCTCCAAATGTCTAATTCCTCAGCTGTTGAACAAGCACAGACTTAAACAGTTGTTTGACAAGTTTTAGCTCCCACCTGCTAAGTTATAAGCTGCAGTGGTAGGCCAAACCCCAGTGTTCCCTTGTTAAGTATTTGAAGATGTCTTCATAGGCTCTGATTTAAAACTGCCTATCATCCCTCCTCTCTAGCATGCTGCAGGCTTCACATTGCAGCTATGGCAATTCAGGGGGTTTATCTTTGCTTCGGAAGCAACAGTCCTTTCCCTCTCAATATATGGGAACACTTACCAGAGATAACCTCAAGGTCCTGCAGCAGCTGAGAGGATGAATTTCAGAAGAGATCACCAGACATAAGCGCAGTTCAAGACAAGATTGGTCCTCATAAAGAATATGCTCCCTTTCTGCTACAATATCCAGCACCCCCTACGAGACTCTTTTCCTAGAAGAGACCTATCAGAGCTCTGAAAATGGGAGTCCAGCAGCAGTGGGCCCTGAAAGTCCAGCAGTCTGGTGAAAGATGTGACCTTGGAAGAACAGAGTTGGCATCTTTATTTATGGAAATACCAAATACCTTTTTTCCTTTTCTGTTTTGTCTTTTTTTTTTTTTCCAATTTACAGTCACTTTCTATTTGTTTGTGCAGAAAAATAAACTTGTGATATGCACTTTACATGTGGCATTTTGTCACTTTCTTTGCTTGGCACCCAGGAGGAATTGCTCTGTGTACAGCACATGCATTTAGCACTACCAACAAACTACTAAGGATGAGAGAATATAAGGAGTCCAAACAAGGATGGGATGTTTCAGCGATAAAAACACCTAAATTGGACTTAAAGCCTCTATACATTGAAAAAGCCTCATGCAAGCAAAAACTTAAGTGAGATCCAAAGCTTTGGTACTACAGACTATAAAACACTCACTCACTGACAGGTTGAAGAAGTTTGTGGACCAGCGTGAGCTGGCCTGCCCCATCACTGCTCCTCAGCCTGTTCTAACCTAAACCCTACATTCTGCTTGTAAATCTGGTATCAGTGGAAGTTTGTTGGCTCTGATAAATCCAAATATAAATTCACATTGAACAATTGAACTTAATGTTAACCAAGATATCAGAAAAATAAATCAGTCAGAAAATCAAATATATCCCATTTTATTCTCAGGCTCCAAGTCCAATCCTAACTCTAACCTTAACCAAAATCATGTGAAAATCTACTCAGTTTCTGAGTCCTGAGAGGTTAATTGTATTCAGATTAGGACAAGTGTTAGAAGGTTGCCTTTCCCAGACACATCTCACTCACAGACAGCAATTCCTGAGCACTGCAAAAGACACTGAGATCAGCTGTAGGATTAGACTGTAGGTTCTGGACATTTGCCCAAGTATAATTTTGTGGATATTTGTCAGATTAATTACAAGGAGGGTGTCCTTATGCAGTGGTCTGGAGGTAGGTTTTAGGCTTATCCAGCATATTTCTGATTGATCTGCTGACAGGAAATGCAGAAAGGGGCAGCAATGTTGCTGATGCCAAACCCGAGCTTCTGTCCAACCAGAAGCACAGATCGCAAAGAAGTAAGTCTACAGATGCACAGGCTGCAGATTAGGACTGCATCTTGTTTTGCTTAATAAATCTGACATAGTAGGATTATGAGCTACTCCAGATGGTTTAACACATTGCAGGACGGTTGCTGTGTCCAGGGCTCTTGATTAAATTCCCTGTTAACCTCTACAACCTTCTCAAGTGAGAGTCATTTCCTCTCACAGCAGGTCATGTCAGAAGGAGCCAGACAAACAGACTTTGAAAGGTGGAACAGGAGCCTGCCAAGCCGAAGGATTACTAAGCAGCTATGTAGCAGGCGAGGGATGAACTTGGCCTTCTGTACCCACCTCAAAGAGAAGTTTAAAACCAAAAAATAAGTAGGTGCCTAGTGGGGATATCTACCCCCAAACAATCATACCGATGGAAGGAGGACGTGCAGCAAAGAGAACTGCAGGACAAGTATGTAGCATATGGGCAAGCCAAGGGCATTCCCCGACAGTACAGACCTATAGCTTCAGCGGCCACTAGATGTTGCCACTGTTCTTCTCTGAGTTACCTGGGGTTTTGGCATTCGCCTGATGTGGTATTAAGTCTGGAGGGTTTACAATCGTAGGAAATCCTTTCTTCCTAATCTATCCGCTTTTGACGTTCACATATGGTGTTGCTCAGTCCCACGTACCACAGGAGAAGGTCAGGCTCATACCAGGGAGTTTTGGCAGGGAGGGGCTTGCTGCAGCTTGGAGGGGATTCCTGGGTGGTAGCATGTGGCTCACGCAGACAAACAGGCTGCCCAGCAAGCAACACACCACGGGAACGGCAGCTATTTCAACATACTCTCCAGTTCTGTGATCAAATCCTACATATTTCTGTCCCAGTCCTAAATCTCATTGTGCATCAAGCCCACTGAGTGGCAAGGGAAAGCCTGGCATTTACTGTTTCTCCTATTTTGGTGTGACAAAGTATAAAGTGGAACAGATTAAGCATACATTAAATATTTTACAATAACAAAAATAATATTTATTTCAAAATAATAATTTAAAAAAAAACAGAAAAAAAAGCCAAATCAAGAATTTTGCAACTTTTTTTCAGAACAGACTGAATCGTGGGAATATGCTGCTTATGAATACTTTCAACACAGATCAGTACTGGGCATATGGGAAAAAGGGGAGCAAGTGCAAGATTTAGTTCTCTGTCTTTGGAAAATTACAATGGTGAAGACTGATGATGTTTGCCCGACTTCCATATGATCAAAATGTGCTCAGGAGACAGCCCTGCTGATGATGCTTCTCTGAAGTACTGCTTATGTCCATCTAGCACAGTGTAATAAGGCAGATTTCATGTGCTGCTCTTGAAATGATTTTGTAGGTATCGACAACTTGAAGTTAGACCATTTGAAATTAGGTGCACAAGAATGCAGTGCAAAAATAGATTAATTTTGAAGATACGTGTCAGAGAAGGCAAAGCTTTGCTCAGGCTGTTCCTAAGGCCATTTATACAAAGGGTATATTTGGAAAGAGGGAAGTGGTCACAGTGAGGTACAGGCGGTTTCTTGTATCATTATAACTCTCTCAAGTGGTGAAATGTCCTGCAGGCAACACATGTGCTACCCCACTGGCATAAATGGAAATTCCATATACTTAAGCAAGGATTGACTTTAGCCACTAAACCTCACCACCCTGCAGGTAAACCCTCCCACCCTAACCAAAACTAAACCAGCTCATCAAGCACAGTTTGTAGTGATTTAAAACCCTTAGCATGGACTAGCATGAGTGGGTAAGATAACAGTAAAATAACAGGTATCTTCTTCTCTATGCTGATTAATTGCTTTATTTATGGCAGGGATAGCAGATTGATACAATATTCCCAGTGCAAAAAGCCACAGAGCTGCTGAACCTGGCACCGTGGCAGGACACAAGTGAAGTCTCTGCTAGACCCACAACTGACATGTCTAGACTCACGAACCAGACATTGCTATGTCTTGGGAGAAACTGTGTGTAGAGAGGAGAAAGGAGCACGATTTCGTTCTCAGTCTGGTAACTGAAAATAAAGACATATAATTCAATTTGAAAGTAGAGTAGGAGGCAAGAATTACAGTTTAAGGTGTGTCTTGGTGCTTAAGTGTCAGACACAAGAGTGCTTTATACCAATCACCCTATAAAGCCTGGTGCCATACTAATAGGACAAACACTCTCTTATGTTCCTTCTAGGTTCAAGACTCAGGCTCTCTTCAGTTCATTCCAGATGCACTCTTAGGTCCTGTGTCTCACCTGGTGTATGTATATTTCTTGCATGAGACCTTGACCAGGAACACAAATGCTTTGTTCCCACCAGGCCACAGTTCCCATCACTCCTTAAACTTGGACTTCAGGGTCCTTGGCCTTGCCCCTAACTCTGCTTGCATGTTGCCCTTTGCGCTGGAGATCCACAGCAGACTTGTCTCCAAGAGTTGGCTCACCCTGAAGTGCTGTCAGTGCCTTGTTCCTGGTCCCAACTGCAGGACATGCCTACTCATATCCTTATTGAGATCCTCACATATCATGTTAGACATGCCTTCTCTTCATCTTGCTATTGCTTTTCCCTAGTGTCTCTTGAATTTTTTAAGAGGGAACACATTCGTTTCCTGCTCACTTCCAATTACCATAGGGCACTCTGCTCCCTACCAGCCTGCTCAGCTTCTCTCTCTCTGCAGCTCTCTGGGGTGGGAGGAAGCAGAGGAGCACCAGAGCATGTGACAGGGAAGAGCAACCCCTCTACATCATGTTTTGGAGCTACATCATGCCTCAAAATCCATCAGGTTTTCCACATGATATCCAGCTGGCACAAACTGTTCCCCTAAGGTGTAATCTGTACTCAGGAAGGCACAGGAGATGACTGGAGAAATAAAACAGCAGCTATAAACTGGTCTGAAAACAGCTACTGGAAGCAAGTAGAGAGGAGGTAGAGTTTAGCATCAGTCTAGTTACTGCAAGAAGGTGCCATGTAGTGGTAGCTGCATTTCTCAACTTCTCACCCGATAATATAAATCACGTTAATTTCTTAGATCATTATCAAAATGGAGCTAGAAATTTCTTCAATTAAGACAACTTTACCTCATGCTATTGGGAAAAGAGAGGCAAAGGGCTACTGATTTTAAGCAATAAAGCAGCACATTGTGTTTGTTCTCACTATGTCCCCCTACAAGCCACCACTTTGTGGCAGGCAGTGTCTCCCTTGCTGAATAGTATTTGGAACACAGGGAACTTGAATAAGAGAGCAGCATCTCAAGGAGCACAACTGGATGTCACAGCAGCTACTGGGTGCTCTGGCCAATGGCAAACATGGAGCTAAACCAATCCAGGAGAATTAAAGTGGTGAAAAAAATACTCCTCCTTGTATGACCTGCAGTGTGCAGTGCTTGGCAACACCAAGAGGCCTGCTCCTCTGTGGCCACCTGCACTTGTGGGTGTGATGTGTGGGCAGATGGTCAGTTGTGACAGTAGCATTTGACAGCCTCCAGCTTTGTGCAGATGTAAATGCTTTCACCAGGCTTGAAGCTTTGATGGTGCCAGAGCAGGCAGTGGGTGTTTACAGTTTAATTGTGCTATCCCCTGTTTTATCCCCTGCACCTGTTTTACATGGCACTGCTCCAGGGATTTACTCCCAAATCACCGGCATGGGAGTGTGAGGGCAGGATCTGGGCAGGACATCACTCTGGTGTATCATCCCAGCTCAGTGAAGGATGTAGCACTCTTTTGGATAGTGGAAAGCTTACATCATGCTGCTGCAGTAGATATGAATGAGGGAGAATGAGAGCTGTGAAATAGGCACGATGTAAGGTATACATAGGGGTTGTATGGATGCAAGCAAGAGGAAAATGGGAAACTTCAGGCCATATGTGCCCTGACTCCAAGCAGGACATAAAGACTGATTATCGTGCATAGGAATGTTACAGCAGTCTTCTACAGGACCTTCCTAACAGTACTGGGGATTAATACTTAGTGCTTTCAACTCATTTATCACACTGGAAAGTTTTATATGCATTTGGTGCAGGAAAAAACAACAGCAAAATCTACGGAAAAGGGAAAGTGGTGGTCTCCTGATGTTCCTTTATATCAACTTTGCTTACAATTCTCTGGGCAGATGATTTTCTACTATAATCACAACTGTATTTGGGTTTTTTCCCCCTACTAGGCTCTAGGATAATTCAATGGACAACTTGATTTGGATCCAATAGGGATCCAATCTTCCAATGTGAAAGAGAAAGACAATGTTTTCTGGAGGATTTTTGCTTTGCTCAGAAGCTGAAAGATATGTGCATCTTTGAGCACTCCAGTAATATATGTTTCCTTCATCCTAAAACCAGAACCCAGCTGTGTAGGCAGGAAAAAGAGGGAGAGTTGCCTCATAATGAACAGGAGCTGAGGGGAGTCCTTAGCATGCACAAAGCTACACCAAATGCAGGCTATCAACCCTATTTCTGTCATTAAACAGGAAATTATTTTCCTTGCTCTTTCATTCTGTGGGGTTTCCCATACAGATTACATAGCTATTTCCTAGAACTCTGTAAATAGCTTTCTAGACTTTGTGGTTTTCCTACTACTTCTTGTTTCATGCATACCATTATTCTGCTTCTGTATATTCTGATGCAGTTTAGGAAATATGTATGGCAGCCTAGAGGACACTGGGCTGAATGATTAAGAAGGGGCAGAAGGTGGGTGTAAAACAGAGCAAGACCCAAGACAGCTTTTGAGGCATTACTGACAAACAGGATATTGAGAAGCTTTTCTGAATTGCATGAAAAAACAATAGGAGGAGAAAGGAGAACTGTTTATTTGAACAGAGAGGAGGAAGAAGCAAGGCACCTATGGAGCACCTGGTCTTCCCGTGCACTGAGGCAGTGAGTGCAGGAGACCTGAGATGCAACCTTTTCCTTTTCCTTCTCAGGGATGGCAGTGGTGCTATCTGAGACCCTGCCCTCTGGGCCTTTGGCTATTAATAACTGCAGGATGCCTGTGTGAGCAGACTTCAGGAGTCAAATTCACAGCACTTTGCATCAGCACTTTGTGCTGGGCAGAGCTTGCCTGCACCCAGGCACCCTGGGAGAGCGGGGCTGCTGGACAAGGCTCCCCAGCAGCACCCAGACACGGGCTGGGAGGAAGCAGCCACAGCTGAGCTCTGGGGCAGGTGTGTGAGCTGGTCTGAACCTGGCACTGCAAGCCTAAGGTGAGTTGACTGGGCTGCAAAACAGTGTAGTGCAGGTGCTGGAGAGGTAAAGACTGGTTTGGCTTGCAGCACAAACAAGGAAATGACTGCTGCAAAGATCAGTGCACAAAAAGACAGAGGATTTGAACCAGGGGACAGGGGTGAGGGAGAAAAGCCCTGGCTTTATGTATGAGATAGTGAGGAGAATGGGGTCTGAGGCTCCAGCAGCTTCCCTGCGGTGGGAGGGCTGAAAGAGCTGTAGTACCAACATAACTCTGGGCCCTGTCCATAGTGAGAGACTGCTCTCCCTTTCCTAGTACTAGAACAATTGCATGCAGCAGGTTTTTCAATCTTCAGTCCTGCTGGGTTAGTAAAGAAGGACAACAGAATGGTATGGACTTGTCCTCACTGCTCCTTGGGAATTCTTATGAAGAGTACAGTTCCCCACCGTGGCCATCCCTTTCTACCTTGCTGCAGGGAATCCACATTTGGGGCACTGTTTCGCCAGTTTTAGGACCCATCAGATGGGCCATAACCTCTCACCTCTGCTGTCTCCTGGCAGCATTGCCCCTTTCCTGTCAAGCAGGGCCTGCTTCTTTTATATGGCCAAGCAGATGTCTGGCTGCTTGAAGAGAATGTGCAGCGCGTGCGTCCCGGCTGCACCTGCTCACACTTGCTTTGGGAATACCCCAGGAAGGGTTGGTTTATGATGTGAACTACATAGGCAGCATCTTAGTAAAAGGAAAAGCTTGCAACTCTGATGGAAAAACTAATCCAAGGGAGAATCTGCCAATGAGATTGGAGCTGTTTTGTTGTGGCCGGGCTTCTTTTAACAGCTATCACCATCCCATCACATGAAAATCATGTGCAAAAGAAGCAATGGTGGAATGAAACTGCAGAATACACAGAAGATAAAAATGTCTTGATCAGAAGGGCAGCGTACAAACTCCTAGTTCCGGTTGTTAGTTTTAAAATATAACTCATAGTTCAATGTTTTTCAGTTCTGAAATCATAAGCAAGTAAAGTACAAAGAATCAAAAGGACAGAAGTAGTTAGTTGCTGCTGCTGAAGCCAGTGGGTCTTTGCTTATTTTTCTTTGTATTGTATTTCATTGCATTAGCTGAGGATCTGTCCCCTATATGCTGTTGTTTGGGCATGGACAGTGTCGAAGTGAAGGCAGGACATTTGCTCTACTTACATTTTGTGTGATAACTCCCAAGAAGGACTCTCAGAAGCTGCCTGAAATGGAATTGCTGAGATTTCTCATGATTTTCCCTGGCTTTGCAGTACAGATCTCTCATCCTATCTAGGGACAGAGATGGGGAACACTGTACCAGAAGAAATCTCCCTCTTCTCCTCTTTCCCCTTCAAAATGATATGGGAGAAGATCAATACATAAGATGCAGGTGCAAGTGACTTCAAACAAATGGGGTGAACAACTTTTCCTTTAACATGTTTTCCTGTGCCCTCTTCCTCCAGTCTTTCTGTAACAAAACATTAGCAGTTATAAAAGACAGAACTACCTAGAGTTTTGGTTTGTTTCTTTTTTTTTTCCTTTCATACTTGCAGTCTGGTAGCTTTCTGAATGCCTATTCTAATTCCAATAGGGCTATTGAAATATTCAAATCAAACTTGCTCATTATTCGAAGTGCTCCCAATAACTCATGAAGAGACCTGAAATCTTAATCCAAAAATACGTACTACCATCTAATGATAATTGCATGGTGTTATAATGTTGCATCATAGGGCAAATTTTCATTCTGTTACTGCAGCACAAGATGATAACAGAGTATCCCTATGGCACATGTGGATTCTGGGAGACTGCCTTGTTGCAATTAAAGTGCCTCTGTTGGATGACAGTGCTATATGGCACCTTGGCAATGCTTGTGCTGTGATCTGCTACCATATTTTGTGTCAGAATGCAAAGTTTCCAGAGAACCCCACAACAGCCTGCCGATGGTACTCTGTATGGGATGATACCATTCACTAGCTCTATCAAGTGGAAGGGATAGAAAAGAGCCTGTGTGTGAAATGAAGGCTGTGTATCTTTTACCTGTAGATGGCAACTAAAAGGGAGGCAAGAAATACATTTCCAGTGTTTCATTCTCCATTTCCTTGTGTGTTTAGAGCAAAGCAGAGAACCCTTTGTGGGAATGCCCCTTGCAGGGACTCCTGCTCCTGTTAAAAGGAAAAAGTCCACTAAACTCATTGGGAAGCTGACACACGAAGGTAAGATATGCAAAACTGCACATGTAAGAATTGTTTGGATTTCAACCTGAATTTCAGCCTTTAAAATTTCACACCTTTTCTGACTGAACTCCCAAAGCAAGACATGCAGTGAACATATCAGGAGGCAGAGCCACAAACAATACTGAAACACATCCTTCAACCACATCACATTTTCTATCTTACAGCTCAAAAGCATTGCACACACTCAGGTCAAGTGTTGACCTAGGTTACACTCTGTAAACTCATATTCTCCTGCAGCATTAATTTGGATGCACACCAGTGTAAATAGAAAAAAAATTACCTTTTACAGGTATCAATATTGCAGTGCCTACATATATTCTATGTTGTTCTCTCTCTTATAACCTTTGTCTCATACTTGTTTTCCCTCTATGTGAGAGAGTTCTTTTGATTCCAGCACTCATTAGCTGAAAAAGACAAAGTCTCTTAGAGAAGTTAATGGAGCAGGAAGAATATAACCTGGAATGTTTTTCTTTCTACAGAATATGTGTGTATTGGGTAGGGTGACTTTTAAATAACTGTGATATCCTCATCTTTGCTTTACTTTTGACAGCATGAGAAAGGTTTTTAGAGGTTTGGAAAAGTAGTAATTTGAGGCAGCAGTAAGGGATCCTGTTGCACTGACCGAGATGCTTCACATGTGGGACACATCCATCTAGCTCCACCCCGATGCAACTCATTTCTGCAGATTTGCCTTGATTGCAATCCAGAATAAATCCCAAACATCCATGCCCAAAGCGTCATCAATACAAAAACTTGGTGCATAGATATTTTCCTAAAATCTTAATTTAAAAGAGAATTTGGGTGCATGAAGTCACTACTGATGCTAGGAAGCAATAGACAAGAGTCGTGGACCAGAGCATTTCCTAAAGTGTCCCATTGTATCTGTTTTGTAGCCATGCCACAAGAGGTGTCCAAGCTGAACTTGGGGAAGAAGATCAGCATCCCCAGAGATGTGATGCTAGAAGAGCTTTCTCTCCTCACTAACAAAGGATCCAAGATGTTCAAATTACGTCAGCTGAGAGTGGAGAAGTTCATTTATGAGAATAACCCTGATGCCTTCACTGACAATTCTGTGGTAGGTTGGAGATTAAAACTAAAATGCTATTCCATATACCCAGGGAAAACAGGAGTGGAGTGTGCCCAAGCTCTCCTCTGTTTTTGTGTGTGGGGGTGAAGGGGGGAGTCTACTAGAAAAGAATTGGTGTCTACTAGGAAAGAAATGAAGGAAGAAAACAAAATTATAAAAATACACAAGTTTTATTTCCTTTTGGCAGCAGCATTAGTTTCCTCTGGCAAATAATTGGTATCACACATGCAGAAGCATGAGAAAATTCAGTACTGAGTGAAGGAGGACTGCATGTTTGGCAGGGGTTCAGACCTCAGGGCAGGGCTAATTGGTTTTGTACCCATTCCATTCCTTCTTTGCATGATGGCAATGATCCATCCAGGTCTGACTTCAGCTCCAGTAGGTGCAGTTATATTTTTAGTCTAGGATACTTTCATGTTTTCTGCTGGACAGAGTCCTCTGCTCACATCTGCAAGTTCCACAAGTGAAATTTCTGACAGAAACCTCTAACCTGACTCTGCAATATCTTCATTTTATTTGCTAGAAGCCCAGTTTGTTTTTTTCTAAAATATTTTCCTTTCAGGAATGGTGTGTAAATACAGATATTTTCCCCCCTTCACCCTTAGTTAGTACTGTTATTTAATCTTTGAACTTCTCTCTATGGTTAGTTGCAGGTCTAAAGTCTTCTGAAGATACCTAAACATTTACAAATTAAACTCTTCTTTCATATGATCTTCACAGTTCAGTAAAACAAAAAGAAAATGTTTCAGGTTCATATGCATTTTGATGCAGCACCTCATCTTCTGATATTCTTTTGGTGTCATTTTATCCCTTTATGGCATCTATTTTCCATTCCAAGGAAACTCAAGAAAAATAATAAAAGTCAAGCTGAAGAAAATGTTCTGCCAAACAAAAACACACTAATTTTTAGCCCTCTGATATTTTCAAAAGCAACAATAAATAAATATCTGTAGTTCACTTCTAAAAATGACAATTTGGAATCAGGATGTGGAAAGATGGCTAATTAAAAAAATGTAATTAAAACCACAACAGTAAATCAGACTACAGATGATGACAGACCAAAGATATAGCAAGCATATCTGGTGATGTTAAATTTGGGCAGTTTCTTCATCTCTTTATGCTTTAGGTAGTTCACGTCTTCCCTGAGTTATCTCCTAGAAAGAATGTGAGGATGAATGGTATGTTGAACTTTGGACTCTTCAGATGAATATCCTAGAGAAATGCATGCTGTTTTTATAAATGCTCAGCAATCTCAGAGCTCCTAAAACATATGAGGGCCAAGTTCATATGTCAGAATCTGTTGCAGTGAGGAGGAGTCAGAAAATAATAATGTGATGGAATAAAAAGGTTAAAGTCCAAACCCTTAAAATCTGAGAGTGTCACTGAAGAATGTCTAATCACAACAATACAAAGCAAATAAGTTGTGACAAACTGACTCAAAACTGGACATGCACAGTCACTCCATGACTAACATTACAAATGCTGATGACAATTGTTTCTTTTTTGTGAGCAGTTTCTCCTACTTTGCTTATTCATCTGTGCCTGACATTCACTCCACACCCTTTCCGTAATGAGCCTCTCCCTCTATTTTTGCTGCTGCTCCCAAGATCTTTCAGCATGACTGTAAGATCCTGTGCCATGGAGGAATGTAGTTGGGGTTTAGAAAAGACTCAAAAAGCCTATGATTTTCTTTGTGGCATTGCTGTATGAGAACCATGGCATGATCTTCAAACAGCAGCTGGCACTCTGCTTAAAATCCTCCATTATTCATTTTCAAGTCTGCTCTCCACATCAGTGGTACAGATAACAAAACTCCACTGGTCAGTGCAGGAAGACTCTGGTCTGCCCGACAGCTCTGGCTTGGGGTCAGCTTAAGACCGCAAACATAATTGTTACCATTTTCTGGCTGCCCCACCTGCTCTGTGCAAGGACTCTGCCAGGTTGCATCCACTGCCTCTGTGGGTAACTATTCTCATCACTGCAGCCAGCCCAAGAGAGCAGCTTTGCTGGCAGTCAGAGCAGTGAGAAGAAAAGCTGAGCAATCACAGCAACTGAGTCATTGTCTCGCAGAGCTGGTTGCTCTTGGGCAGGCAAAGGCAACAGATCTGCAGCCTGTTATCCTCCAAACTGTCAGGACAGAGCCTGACCTTAGCACCAAATAATTTCCATCAAAAAGCCCTTTTGATTTCAATATCTGATTAGCTTTATTCTCCTTTCTTGCTCCTCTATCTGCTCAAAGGCAGATGCAGAAAAGAAAGCTTAAACAAAAGAGAACTATGTGAGGAAGATAATGGCAGAGTACAGAAGTCCTACTGCTACACCTAGTTACTTCCCCCTCCCAATTAATTTCCATGTCCTTTGCTCCCCACCCCAAAGAAGTTCTTGTGTCTTTAAGGCTGTGGGACAGTGAAGGGATTTGAAGCTGGTGGTGTGTTTTCTGCTTTTATATCATAGATCTCTTAACTGTCTTTAAATATTCTCAGGACACACTTAAAGCAAGGCAAGGCAGGTCTGGGATGGAATATGAATTGTTTCTTTCTCACAAAAGAAGTTTAACAGCAAGGTAATGTAATATAAAAACACACAAAGAGAAAGGTTATTAAAAATAAATGCAAACCATATAAGGGGTCCCAGAATAGCCTGTGCTGTAGCCATAAACCTTCCACACAAGGGAGAAGATCTCAGTAGTCATGTGTCACTGACCCACCCTCCTGCTTCTCTCCTCCTCCTTCTCCTCCAGCCAAAACCCCACACTGGACAATCAGATGACTCTCCTTACTTGAAGCACAGAAACATATATATTGTGTGGACATGAATGTCAGACAGCTCCATGCAAAAGTGAAACCTTGTCACTCTATCGCTGCTGCAGCTCTACCCATCCAGTTAAAGGCAAATGGTAGCTAAACCCACAGTCAAAAGGACTGACCACTCCCAACATGAGTAAAATGAAGTGCACTACCTACTGTAGAGATGTTTTCAATACTGTGACCCTCTTTGCTCGCAAATATACAGTACAAGGGGAGGTTTTTAAGGAGGGCTGAGTTTGATGCTGATATCCTGCCAAACAGGCAGAGTTCAGGCAACATCCTCCTTGTTTGGTGCTGTCCTGGCTCTGCTGAACCCTGTCTAGTAAATCAGAAGTAGGATTTGTTCTCCTCACCCAAGACTGTGGCACCCACAGGAACTGTGGTTCTCTCCATGTCCCAGAGGATATTATCAACTTCACTGTAGAGCTGCAAGATGCAATTTACTACTGACTAAAGACCATGATGAAATCCTCTCTTTCTGTGTGCTCTATTACTGTATCATCCGGCCAACTACAGCATGAAGGAAACCACTACATTTATTTTTTAATGGTGAAACTGAGCCATGGGGTAGATGAATGCATCACCCAAAATCACAGAGAGGGTCTCAGACTTGTCTTTGGGTCTCCTAAATCCCACATCACTGTTCAGCAAGTAATAGATCAGCACATCACAGACCTTTCCCTCATAATGCTAAATTCGTTTGGCTTCAAACACATTAAGATAATGTGAAACCATGTTCTTAGCCCTAAAGGCTCACTCATTATTGCCCTAACTCCTTCCAAGGTCTCACCTCTGCTATGGAACCCCTGTGTAAGACCTTCTTGTTATCATCAAGTGGAAACCGTCTAACTATTCCCCACTAATCATTAAGGGGAAATTGAAAACAAAACCACAGTTATGTTTTTTTGGATGTTGCCATTGCACTGTCTTTCTTCCAGTGACGATCCTTAAATATAGCCCTTCTGCTAGTCAAAACCTGTGGCCTGATTTGGGTTACACGTAGGAGACCCTTTCCCCATGCCCCCCCCCCCTTCCTTTTTATGTTTCATTATCAAATCTTAAATTCAAACAATTAGGAAGGTGAAATAACCAATATCTGAATAGACAATTACCAGCAGTAGTACCTCAAAAAACACACAGAACAAGACACAAAAAAAACCCACCTTGATGCTTTCTTAGACTCGTCCACAAGTTAAAATAAATGCAGTTTCCTATCGTGGCAAAGCTTGTATGAAAACAAGCTGAACATGTGTTGGCACTTTCTACTGGACTTCAGGTCAAGAGGTCTCTTCAGATAAGCTGATACCAACTGTGAAACAAAATATAAGAAGTGAGAAAGGGTTAAAAAAATTGGATTAAGGTTCTTCTGGGTAATGGCAGGAGTTATGCAATACTCCTTCTGGTGCTGAACAAGAACTTAGAGGAGCAGGCAGAAGGAGCAGGAAGAAAATGGAAGTGGTTATGCTACAAACCAGAAGTGATGCTTCACAGCAGACATCAGTACACAACCAACCTGCCTCAGAGATCTTACACGTTAAATAGCCAGGTACAGTGTATGAAGGAAAATGTAACAAGGGAGAAACAAGAATGTTATCATGCAGCTACTTGGTATATTGCAGAAGCATGCACTGATGGCTCTGTATGCCCCTTAATGTACTTAGAATAATGACAATCAAGATCAATGGAGGTAGGGTTAAAGGGATAATGTTAGATAAAACAATTTTTTTAGGAGTTCTGCATGGAATGTTAAACCTCTTGAAACAGCATCACAGGATATTTGCAGGCTAAGATGTGTCAGGTTATGACCTAAGTGGAGCGAGCCAGGTGAGATTGTAACTCCTCTAACAAAATGAGCCTTGCTGTTCTGGAGCTGGAGTGGTGCAGCAGACCTAGAGGTCCCCACTATACCCAAAGATGTATAAGAGTGAACATGGAGTTTGATGCCTTCTTATTCAAGAAGTGACTGGTGTGGAAAAAGCAGAGTAACATTTAAAAAGAGCCTTTTATTTTCCACAGCAACTTGTTGGAGCACTGTGACAAAACTCTGGACCAAAATTTTGAAACACAATTTCTTTCATCCATAAAGAAAATGTGGCAAAATGATATAAAATATACAAATAAGATCTATCTAATTTTGAGTAGCATTACATAAAAATTCTTGTTATTTAGTTTGGTAAATTCAGGCACAGAAGCAAAAAATAATTTGCCTAAAATTAAAAGCAGCTCAGAAATAGACCTGGAAATAGAAAGCATGAGCTCAACCTGCTATGCCTCTTGGGGTAGCAAGTTTTTTTAAAAAATAGCCTAAGATACTTCAACAGTTTCTTATTTTCATCCTTTCTTTAAAAGTGAATCATAGGTTTAAGGCTATGCAATTCCGAATGAAGGACTGAGGCACACACTGATAAAAACAGCAGGCAGTCTATGAGACTCTCCAAGTGTCTGAATTTAAAATCTCCCATCCCACCATTAAGGAGCACTTGAGTGGCTGCCACAGAGAGGACACAGTCCAGTAACTTCAGAAGTGTTAGTAACTACATAGGCATCAAACATTTGGGGAGCTCTTTATCAGTGAGGTGGAAATAGAAACACATTTGGTGGCCTCAATCATTTTCTTTAGGGCACAGCAAGGAGCTGAAGGGGAGCACACAGTGTTTCTCCTGGGGACTGCCTGCAGTGACGTCAGGGCCTTGAGATACATAGAGATCTCAGCTCCATTAGTTGGATCATCTTTCATTATCTAGTTTTTATTAGGCACATGCTCTAGAGAATTCCCAATTTGTCCATCTAAGCACTCAGCCTGCAGCAACAGGCACTTGCCAGCACTAAGGACTTCAAAGACAGGAGCCCAATTTGTTTAGCCAACCCAGGGGACACATCACGTGAACTTGCAACAATTGTTCTCTTATTAGAGGGAATTTAGGGATGCCCAGGGACTGATAATATCCACTACCTCCAGCAATGCACAGACAGGAGGAACCGTGTGATCTGTCCCCAGACCCAACAGGAGAAGGCTGTCAGCCTTCTCAATTGACATTCCTGGACTTCTCTCCCAGAACTTCTGCCAACAGGGTCAATCGACACTGTCCCAGAGGCTGGGTTTATGATGTGAATATGCATATATGTAAAAGCTCCACATGCTTGAGAACGGCTCAAGACAAGCATTCTCCTCAAGTGTGAGCTCCAAAACTCTAAAACTCTGACCAGAGGTGTGCTTTAAGTGCTGGAGACAAAGCTGCACCTATACAGCTTTAACTATGTTGAGACTCCTGTTTGAGGCTGCCATTCCTGAGCTCCACTATCTTGGAAAATCTCTCAAAAAGATTAATTTGTCTTTGCCTTATGTTAATTTGAGCTAAGACAAACTATTGTCCTGGCCAAAACTAAAGAAAATTATAATTTTGTTCTAGCAGATGAGTAGACTGGGGTTTTGTATGGAAAACGTGTCTTTCCAATCTGAACGGAGCTGCCTGCTTTCAGCAGATCAGATGTTTTCTCAGCAGGCCCATGAAGAATCATGAACTAACCTAATCAAACTAATTTAATTTAAGACTTAGATGTGGCTTTCCTGATATAGACCTTCTGTTTCAGAGAAACTTCATTCCTACTTAGTGATAATACTGCAATTTAAAACAAACACCAGATGACAATGATGCCCCTCACTGGTCACATCAAATACTGCTGTGAGCAGAATCAAAACAGCTCATTTTACTGCAGCTCACATTATGCTGATGCTTTGTCACATTTTTCTGTTGCAGGAGAGGCATGTAAGTAACCACAGGAAAAGAGAAATAAGCATTTAATTCTCAGAAAGGGCACACAGTATGGGGGAAACTTGAAGGAAAACAGGTGCAAATCCTGTCTTGAAAGTACTGAGCAAATCAGTAGAAGCCTTGCATATATTATTAACCTTGCATATATATTAACATTTTGAGAAAAAACCTCATTCTGACCCCTAGCCCTCAAAATACCCCTTTTTCAGTTTGCCTTTTTACAGCTACATAGCTCCCACGCATAATTGAGCAGATTGCCCTGCTAGCTCCTGTGTACAGCTTAATGCTCACAATCCTCTCCCCTCTCAGTGCTTCCTGACATTCAGGAAACATTATCTCCTCTGTTCCTAAAAAGGGAACTCCCTGCAGCTAGGAGAAGGACAGACAGTCCCTAAAGGCCCTGGAGGCACCAGCTCTGCCACTTCAGCCTGCAGCTGGCTGCCTGCCTGGGTTGCAGCCTGGTGACCTGCTGTGAAACCCTGGACACTGCTGTGGGAGACACAGGGAGCAGAGGGTTAGCTAATTCTGCCTTGAGCCTTGTGGGGTTTTCACTTCTCAACTATTTTTAGCTGACTGAACAGCTGGCCTTGGAAGCCTGTTTACAGCCGGGAAAGCTTCTTTTTGCTAAACTGTGCTAGGTGTAAGAGCTCTGAGAAAGCCTTAACCCTTTGAGAGCCACCTCTCAGGCTGCCTGAGATTGATTTATACAGATAGAATTGCAGCACGAGGAACGACAGATGTATTCAATTTCATTCACTTGTATTTGTTTCATCTTTGTGCGTCTAATAGCCAATCTCCTATTCCAACAGGAAAGACCATAGGTGATATATAACCATATGTGATATATATACAAGTATATATATATACAAGTGTGGGCTGTACTACACAAGAAATACCTTTTAATGTCTTATAGGACATTTTGATATATAGTCACGTAGCAATAAGCTAATAAGCAAATGACCAATAAGCAAAACATTCTTCTGAACATAGGATATCAGTTTCTAATTCACACAAGTATTTATTAAAATTTCTGAGTGCAAAGACAGGACATTGTGCCACAAAGTGCACCACAAGGTCTATAAATTCTGCATGGACTGTTTGCTCTTTCACTGTATACTGCAGACATTGTGCCCTCTAGCCCAGGCGGGGTAAAGTGGATGGCCCGCAAAATAAAACCAACTTAATTTTACTGATGGATGCTACTTTCTTGCCTTGTTGCTGGTTAGATTTGGTTTGCTAATACACATACTGCTACAAACAAAATCCTTCCTCATTTTCCTGTTCTGGTCTCGAGGAAGTATTTAGTGTTTTCCCAGGCTGCTATCGCTTCAGTCTTCCTCGATATCTAAATACTTCTCTCCATGCAGACCTTCATATATGTGAAAAACAGGCATGCAGGCAGACATCTCCCTGGCTTTTATGTTGTCACAGGTACCCTGTTGTTCTGGTGGCCTGTAACACTGAACTCCCACACTGTAATCAAGCTGACTTCGCTGGGTTGTCTTAACTTTGACATGAAAACAATTCCTCTATTCTTGCCCAGCTTGCTTTCCCACAGGTTAGCCAATGTTATCTCTGTCTGGACTTTTACCTGCTCTGTCAAAAGTTATATTTCCTTTCCCTTCCTCCTCTATTTCATAGTGATCATTATTGGGGACAACAAGACCCATATCATACCAAATGACTGTGAGGTGTGTGTGCGTCCTTTGCCATTTCTGCTGTTCCACAGCTGCTCCTACACTGAACAGAGTGAATAACTCGCAGGAAGTTCTGCCACTGGCTTTGTAACTGAGACAGAGAACTGGTCAGATCACAGAGACTCAGGAGTTCACGTTCCAGGACGCAACCCTGCAAACATGAACGGACCATGTCCTGTAACAGGGATTCATACACTCTTTTCTGCTGCCCTAGGATCACTTTCAGAAGTTCATCCCGCCAGGAGGGCATTATGGGGAAGATGCCCACGGCTATGCCCACGGGCGGATGGTGGGAGGAACGACAGCTGGGCAGCACGGCTCCGGTAAGCAGCAGCACCCCGGTGTCCCTCCCCGGCCTGCAAGCAAAGGAGGCGCTGGAGACAGCGAAGGGGAGCACGTGGGGAAATCACCTGGAAGTGGTGGAGAAGGAGGCGATGGTACTGACAAAGGCAAGTATCTCTCTGCAAGAACAAGAAATAGCTAAAGCTGTCAGACCACGTGCCAGGCTTACCCTTACGGACAAGCAAATTAACCTAACACCTGAATTCTGCCAAACAAAGTTCCAATGTAAAGAGCTGAACTGCCTTTAGCTTGATAGTTTTGTTTGTATGCTTTTGTGCTGCTCAATCACAGGCAGGAAGCAGAAATACTTTCCTTGAGTGGACCAAAGAAATTACAGGAAACTGAACTGCTGAACTCCTAAGGCTGACACAGCAGCAGGTCAGTACGGCTGCGCCATGCCGGTGTGAAAGGCACTCCTTCCTTTCGAGGGTTTCATGCTGATCGCTACTGGAGAGAGCAGTCTTAATTCATTAGAGCAGTAGTCTGATTTGAGTATCAGACTTGAGTATCTGAGCCCTGATTTCAAATCAAAGCTTCTACCTAAACAAATAGCAGTTTTTGAATAATCTCCAGAAAGGAACAGCAATATTTCTAAAAGTTATCTGGTAATCACCACTGGTCCACTGAAGCAATATCTTTATGAGTAAAAGTAGTTTTAATTGAATTTAGTCTTTGCCTCATTTTATGGTCTGTTCAGTTTGGCCAGAAATCTCTAGAACCAAATACCTTGTATGGGAGTCTGCAGGTGAAATCATTACTTTAACAGCCTCTATAGGTTTTTACAACAAAAAGCAAATTTACTTGAGAACCAGGAACAACTGCCTTAAGTGACCAAATGAATGATGTGCAAAATCCAAGGCTTTTTATTTACATTCTGGAAGAATTTGCATTTCATATCAAATCAGCTTTTACATTTCTGGGCATCCTTGTAAAAAAGCAATCTCAGTAGACTTTATAGTCATCTTATAGAAGATTTTTCTCCATTGTTATCCTATTTCTGTGTGCTGGGAGAAGGAGGATTAATATCATCCTATAGGTTTCACTGCAGAGGCAGATCCCAGATACTTTTATTTTTCAACACTAGCAACCAATTTGCTTGTAAACTGCTTAGTTTAAACACTTTACAAAGAAAGAGGGGAGTAGTTGTTTTTATTTTTTTAATGAAAGTGAGATTCTTGTAAATGTCTGCAATTCCCTGAAAGCAGAAAATCTCAGGACTTGGCATGGTTTGAAATAAGCAAGACAAAGAAAGAAGGCATGATAAAGAAGAAAGATTCAAATAATAGTGTTCATTCTTTGCCACTTACTTCATAAGGATTTGTTTTCTACACAAAATATAGCACCAGGAAAGCACCAGAATGTCTATCTCCATTAACCTATTATTCCCATCTGCCCTAATTAAGCTAAGCAGAAGTCATTGCTCAGGAGTTTTAAGGTTTATGAAGGATGAAAATCTTAGAAGTGTGCTACATACCAATACACAACTGATGGTCTTATAAGCAATGTGGTATTGGGAAGGGAAGGGAAGGGAAGGGAAGGGAAGGGAAGGGAAGTTG
>VZRZ01002431.1:3604229-3635122 GCA_013398175.1 Climacteris rufus | reverse complement strand
GAGAAGAGGAGATGTGAGTATTGGTGATGAGAAGGGAAGGGAAGGGAAGGGAAGGGAAGGGACACACAGAATGAAATCACCTGTCTAAACTCATTTGCTAAAGCTAATTTGCAGCTCATTTGCAGCTAAAGGCTAATCTAAAATTTCTGGCAATCAAGTATCTGACTTCACAACAAAGTGCAGCTCTAGTCAATGATAGGATTTTAACCTCCAGTGAGATACCACATCATATTTGCAAACTGCTTTTAGCCATCCTGAGGTGTTTGAGCCAGACTTGTCTCTAACGTCCTGGTTCAGAAGGGGAAAAAGATGAATGTCTGTTCATGTAATCACAAAGAAAATGCTATATTATGTCTGCTGTGATCTGACAGAAAAAAAAAAAAAGAAAAGTAAATAGAGAAATTAGATAGCATCTTGCCTTAAAAAGCTTCCCCCAAGATAGTGGAAGAGATGATGAGGTAAGGACTTTGGTTCTTTCCATATGAGCAACCAAAAAGAAGAATGAAAAATTAGTTTTTAAATATATGCTTTAATGCAAATTCCTGGATGAGGCTCTTAGACTATGGTACATCTGCTTTTGTGGACAAGGACAGAAGTGGTGTATGATCATCTTTTTTAAACAGAAATCTAACCATAAAAGCTTGGACTGATCTAGGAGTTACAGAATCTGGAAACAAAGATAGTGCTTCAGCTTCAATAGCAGAATACAGAAATGCAATGCATTTAGAGTGTCATCTAACTAGATTGCTTTACCTTCCTCTGTTTACAGACGGAAAGTCAGGAGGCAAAAAAGTCACTATATTTAAAACTTATATTTCCCCTTGGGAACGAGCGATGGGTATCAGCCCTGAGGACAAAAGTCAGTTCAGCACGGACTTACTGTCATATAGTCCCAAAGCTGATTTCCCCCATTACAAGTCGTTTAACCGGTAAGTCTTCTTAGATATTCAATTCCATTTATTTAGCAAGAGAAAACACAGTAACTCTGACCAGAGCCCTCCTGTCTTGTGCACTTTCAAAAAGTTTTAGTTGTACGTCATTGTGCTTAGCAGTCTCCTGTGGATGAAATGTTTGGAAGACTACAAAGACAAAATACATTAAGAGCTAGAGATTTAAATTCAGATTATGGACAGAAAACCTATGTAGTTGGATAAGAGGACTTTAATCCTATTTACCTTTCTTTCGCTCCCCATTTGAGCAGGGAGATTTAGCTTGCCATTGTTGTTTACTATAACTCTTTAAAGTTCAAGAGGTCAGGAAAAATACTTATGATCAGCAGCCATATACTTCACATGTAAGAATCAGGATGTTCCTGCTGTTTCTGATAAGAACTGAAAGTTTTACAAATATTTCTAGGGCAGCAACAATTTTTTTAACCCCTCTATACAATTTTGCCACACACTTCCATAGGCTCAGGACATCAGTACTGAGCACAAACCCACAGCCCACTCATTCCTGCAATAATGTAGCCTCTGCCTGCTACATGTACAGAGTACTGACTGGTGTGAAAGGTGTATGGTTTGATGGAGAGTGCTGCAACAAGGGTGAAGGAAGTGCACAGCAGTGTATGTGTGTGTTTACGTCATTTTTAGTACATGGGCAATGGATACATCTATGTTCTTGTGAAGGATTTATTGGCCAGTCAACTGTAACAGCAGCAAAATTTAGAATCTTGATAACTGATTATTTATTTTATAAATCCTGTTGTTTACCTATGCTCTGTTTGCTAACTCCATGTATTCCCCTATGCCAGGACTGCCATGCCTTATGGGGGTTATGAAAAAGCAGCCAAGCGGATGACCTTCAAAGTGCCTCAGTTTGATATCTGCCCTTTGCTTCCAGAATCTCTCATGATATATAATCAAAATTTCAGCAAAAGACCCTCCTTCAACAGAACCCCAATACCTTGGATGCCTTCAGGAGACTCCTCAGATTACCATACTGTGGTCAATGTGCCAATAAGTGGTGAAACAGAAGAGCTGTAAATCCTCACTGCCAAGACCTTCCCTTTTTTCTCAGCCCTTAATATTTGCAAGTTGATAATAAGGAGAGGAAAAGTGCAACTCTAGTTGTGTCAGCCCTTCCTTTCTTTTGCCCTGAGCCAAGACAAGTTCCAGCAGGCTCTAAACTTCTCTTCACTGTGGTGTTAATCTGTATCAAATATAGTTTGACGAAAAGGAGCTTTTTATTCACCAGGACATAAGAGGCCAAGACTAAGGAAGTGTTTTTCTGTTTAGCAATGCTAAATGCTGCCTGTCTGTTAGTTAATAAATCTGTTTTGTCACATAGTAACAAAAAATAAAACACCAAGATGAAAAACAGCCTTTGTGTTTTCTCCTTAAAAAATGGTCCCAAATGAATTTAGGGATTAGCAATAACAAAAGTTTCAATCTCACAACTAGACTATTAGACTGGGAAGAAAGAGCAGGGATTTACAGGGATGGTCATAAGATATATATACATCCAGGTGGCTTGGATAAATACTGTCAAAGTGATGGTGAAGAATGATGACTTTGAGAGGAAATTAGAACAGCATCAGAGATGAAATAGCAAGTCAGCCTGTCGGCATAGCAAACAGCTTAAAGTATTTCACTGTCACCTAAGATTCCCTAATTCTCCAGAGAATAAACTAGGTGACAGCTTAAGCAGTTTTTTGATTGGGTTTGGTTTTTTTTCCACAGAGACCACAAAGTCAATAGGTTGGGAAGGAAAAGGGGCACATCCAAGTCAGATGGCTTATCCATAGTTGCAGAGCAAGAAAAGAAATGTTTAATAACAACAGACAGAATTTGACACTCATGACTGTGCATTACTCATTCAAACACACACCATCAAAATCTATTCCATTTCTTGCAACAGCTTTGGCATGGCCACACAAATAGGAAGAAAGGCAGGCACCGTGGAAAACCAATAAAGAACTTCTGCATGGAGACGGGTTTGGAATTCTGTTCTGGTGCCTCAACATTTCCTCCTGTAAGCAGGGCTGAACTGATTATTCATGGGAACAGCTTCCACTAAAGTACTTTATTTTAGGAGTTTTTCCTCCTTGTCTAGAAATTCCTGCAACCATGTATTTGCTTTTTATTCTGTTGGGATAGTTATGTGGTTTGCTTTATTACACTCCTCCATAAGGCTACTGACAGGGCTCCTGTGAGATCTCTTTAAAATTATGCTAATAATAACAAGCAGCAAAAGTAAAGAATGAGTAGTTTCCTAACCTTTCTGCTGCAATGGGTAAAGAACATTGATTATATATCCTAATAAATGATTAAGAAGTATCCGTAACTCAGTTTTGTGACTAAAGTTAAAAATATTAAGGTGGTACTTTGATTGAAGAACATTTCAAAAAAATGAAAAAGGTTGTCTTTTTTTGACATGTTCCTACAAAGTATTTAAAGTCTCAGTGGAAAGAAAATCCTCAGAAAAACTTGTTTTGTTTCTTTGGATAAAACAGACCGAGGAATTAGTTGAAAAGACAAATCCCACATGATATCCTTTTTTAATGCCTACATAAATATATGCAAATTTTGCTGGTGAAAGATGTTTAAATGGAAAATTCTTGCATTCTATTAAACTACTAGTTTATTTCATATTTGATCTCTGTATAGAAATAAGGTTTTCCAACATTTTGAAACAGTCTACCTTTTTAATTGCATTGCAATTAAGGAAGATGGACTTCTTTTCCAGTTTAAAAAGTACTCTAACTATAGTACAAGAATGCAGTCCACAATAAGAAGGTGAGAAATCCAGAAAGTCAGAGGAAATTTCAGAGAAAACGAGGTGACATTGAGCAAAAAATTCTCCCACTAAATAAGTCATTTATTGCCTCCCCTTTTCTGACACAGATTTTAGACTACCGCAATGTAGACTTACATTATTTTTTTTTAAGGGAAAGACATTATGTTTTTATGGTAAATATGTCAGGAACGGCAGAAACAAGATAGTTTGGTAGCAGGATGTCATGGTCTATTTTCAGTAGCAGGTGTTCCAGATCTTGGGCCAGTTAAGGAATGTCAAGGTGCAGAGAGGGCTGGCTGCTCTGAGGACGGGTTGGCCCCAGGCAAGCCCAGCACAGGTCTCAGGTCCACCCAGGAGACAAGAGTGCAGGCCAGCACCCCTACAACATTGCTCAGACAAGGACCCCAGGGCCAGGTCTGAGCTTAAAAGGAATTTCTGGGCCATAAGTGGGGTGAAGGTTCCAGAGGAGGTTAGTCAGGGCAGGTGAGGGCTGCACACAGGGTGCACGCAGGCAACGACAGCAAAATGTTTGGGAATTCCAGTAGAATCACAACAACTACTTGAGTTTTACTGTATCACAGAAAGAAAAGACTGGATAAAATAGGTCCTTAAACATGCAGGGACAGGAAAGAAATACTATGCAGAAACATCACAGTGCTCTCTGGTGGTGTAGTTTCAAGGCTCCCAGGTGTAAGGAAGGCAGAAGGATCCTGCAAGTAGCAGAAGGACTGGGTATATACCCAGAGCTCTCTCTGGTTCATAACACACTGTTGGACAAGGGGTTTTGTCTACACACTCCATTAACCCAAACCCTAAATGGGGTAAAAGTTGCAATGTCCTTGGAATTAGTATTGTATCACTGCAAATTATTAATAATATTGCCATAATTCATACTTGTAAGCTAAAAGGTTCCCTCAGTTTGGGTACATTTGCTTAATGAGGCATATAGATCTTCTTTTGCCAGTACACTTTCAATCTCAAATCCTGTCAAGCAGGATTTATGTGCTTTTATTTCTAGTACAAAATGAGCAATACAATGCTACATGTTGTAGAACAATTCAGACACCTATTGTCTTGTTGTTTACACAGCCTAAATTACATACTAGTTTAGTCATTATTCAAAGTAACATTACATGTGAGAGAAAAATCAGTAATCCAAATTCTGTCTCAAGAATAATTACTTTGAGTAAGGCTTGCAGCTACAGTAATCAGGGCAGAAGTTTGTCCAAAATGATCAAATATTTAAGAGGAAGTACGAAACTGCTCCTGCTTTTCATTTTCCTTGGGCTGTGATGTCGACTCAGGGGAATTGCCTATGTCAGAGAATTGTTTATATTGGGAATTAGAGGATTTTATAAGATTTAATTACAGTGAATTTTCTCCCACATAGTAGAAGCTGCAGAATGGGAAGTCAGTTATCTGCTTTTAAGCAGGATCATCATAGGTAGAGATAAAAAAGAATAAATTACTTAGCCCATCCTCTTGAAAATGCTACAGTTCCCTCATATAGGATATACTGGATATTAAGCTTATACTGCATGGAACAGCAGCTAAAAGCCCATTTAAGAGAGAGAGGCTGACCCATGAAAAGCAGATTACATAGAATGTTGTGACATTCAGATCTTTCATTCGAAAGAAAACGTTCTCACACTTTTAGTTATTTACACTGTAATTTTTAGGAATATTATTTTACAGTTTCCAAGCTTTGAAATGTTTCTCTCTTGAAGATAATTCGTATGATAAGAATCCAAGCCACACTAAAAATGCATTTAAAAAATAATGCCCATATTTCAATGTAAAAGAAAAGTGCTTTACAAAATCTCAGCAATACTATCCACAAATATGGACTCAGATGTTTTAAAACCTTGCCTGAAGTTCTTGCTGATGGCATAAATGTTTGGCAGGTAGCAGCACAGTTAGCATGCTTCTCTGTGTTGTGCAGAAAATCTTTCACTGCATTGTATTCTCTAATCAAAAGAAACATTTTATGTTGTTATTGACAGATCATTTAGAGGAGATGGCTTTGTCATCAGACTTAGTCTCTGAAATAAAATCTGAAGTAGTTTCAGGCTGTTAAGAAAATACGAGCTCTGCCTTTTAATTTTTTTTTTTTTAAATCAGACTTTGAATATATACAATGTATTCACTTTTCTTATACAAGATGGCAGGCACCAGATAGCCTAGAGTCTGAAAATGGTATTTCTGTTACAGAGCAGATGTCTGTACATGGCCATCCCTTCATGACAAACACACACTTGTGGCACAAGCCTTGAAAATTCACTGCACTGAGGTTTTTTTCCTAACTAGCTTGTCTAGCAAGTGTGTGCTCTCTTCCACAGAAGACTGCTACAGGTGTGACCACCCTGAACAGGAATGCTCACTGGCATAGGAAAACATCCTACTTCCACAGGAAGCCATCCTGCTGGCTCACAGCACATTAATACATTTTTATGCAATCTCATCTATGACCAAATTGCAGGTTACAAACCAGTTCAGATGAGCTGCCTATTCTGTCTTGGAGATGTGCCTGACCAGGACCACAGATAACCAAGAAGAACCTGCAGGCACACACAGAAGCAAGACTGCACACATTTTGTGGAATGCTACAATTTTTGTGAATTGATGAGTATGTGGAATACTCATCACTATTAATTAATCATAATCATGTATCTACTAGTAAAAGTCTCTTCAGTTAATGCAATTAATTAGCAGTGCCTTTATGTTGTACATCTTGCTGCCTATGTATTTAACACACAGTAAGTGTCATCTCTCTGATGATCATCATCTGCTTGCAGTACAACTTACATGAAGCTTTAAGGAATGCAAGTAATTGCTCAGATATATATTGTGTTAATTAACACATGCAGTGAAGGGAAGAGAACTACATAAACAACTTTGAAGCAGTGCTCTTAAAATGCAACCTAAACTTCAGTTGGCTTAATAAACAAATTCTCAAATACCAACTCTTCCTTTAATTTTCAATTATACTTTTTAGAAACACTATTTATATCTAAACTTCTAATGCATATTGGCCAACTATTTTTAAGAAAACCTGCAGGGTCCATTTTTGGGGTTTGTTGTTTGTTTTGGTATTTTGATTAACAATTAAATAAACACAAAATGTTTTGAGTAAAGAGATTTAATTTTAAAAGTCTGTTTTATGTTTAAACAAAATTTCATTTGAAGTACTTTCAGAGGGAACTGATACAAATAAATTTGCAGACAAGGACCACTGCCCTTTAAAAAAATTGGAAGAGAAGTTGTTACAGGTATAGCTCAAGCCGGAGTGATAATGAACATTTGCATTTCAAAAATCCACAGTGAACAAATAAATGTGTAAGGCAAGATTAATTTATCATTGTAAGTTCTTTCTCAGGTGGCAAATCAAAACAGCTATTCTTCCTGGTTCTTGTAACAAGTCTTACTGGGAACAATTATTTTCTGAAAACTCAGACAGAGACAGCACAATTGTACTACAGAAGGCTGACAAAGGTCTCAACTCTTCCGAGGCTCAGACATAAGCCAAGGGCAGCACCAGTGGTTTTTTTCCAGGTTGGAGAATTTTCAGAATTTGAATTTGCAGCTAGGGAGAAAAAAAAGCATAAAAGGAGGACACAAAGAACAGTGAAAAAGCTGTGCAATGCTGCACTCGTGCTCCAAAACATCTCTCTACACAAAAGGGTAAATAAGGATTCTGTGGACTCCTCGTTTTTACTGGGAGAAGTTCCTGCTTTAAGCATCAATCTCATTATGCATCATTCACTCCAGGGAAAACAAAGTGGCCCCTGGAAGGAGGGACAAACAAATGAGAAACTTTCTGCTGGCCAGCCTAAGGACACCCTATGGGCCTTGTGGCCCAGGACCTCCCCTGCTCACAGATGCTACACAAATTCAATTACACTGAGGAGTGCTTCAGTCAAACTCCATAGTGCCTGGCTCAGGCATGCAATTGCTTCCATATTCTATTACAAAAGCAGCCATACTTTCATGGGCCTGAAGCTAGCATGTATTCAGGGCTTCATTATATCTACTATCTCTAAATGTTTCCCTTAATTATCTTTGGTTCCTAAGGGAGGCTTGAGGTCTTCCTCATTTTCTCTCTCTTCCAGTATGGTTGGTTTGATTCACAAAGCAAAAGACTGAAATGGGATGGGAAGTCACAACAAGTAATCAAGTATTCTTCCAAATGCACAAACTTTTTTTAAAATTTATTTTTAGCAGTGTTAGAAATGCCATTTGAACAGCAGCAGCATGAACACTATTGCAGACATATTTACGAACAGTATACTTTGAGTTTCTGCTCTAGGCAGAACAAACAACAGTCAGTTTCCCAGGCACACTCCATGCACTGACAGGATACCTGAATTATCAGAAGCTGGTAATTCTGGCATACAGAAATACATTTTTTAGCTACAGAACACTATGCATCTACTCACTCACTTCTCTAATGTAAAAATGGGCTGAACAACTGAATAAAAATAACTTCTTGCACACTTACAGAGGTGGTGGCACTTCTCTAAGGATTATTACAAAAGCTGTATCTCTCAGATGTTGTGAACGCTGGAAATAAAAGAGCAGAAAAGAACATGTATTAACTCTAATGTCTTTATGTTTCAGTCTGAGTAACTATTATTGTTATTTATCCAGGTACCAGAGATACCAATTGGTCATGGGAATGGTAGTCCCTGCAGTCATCCTCAGACTGTCTCTGTATGCATGATTCTGAACTCATAGGAAAGAACCCATGTATTTCAGTGGGCTTGAAATGTGTTTCTTGGGTAACACCGAGAATACTATTACACCTGAGTGAATATTACCAGCAGTCTGCACTGGTGACAGGAAAATCACATACGGCAATGTGCAGCTGATGCAGTTCAGGAAATGTGAATTTAGTATTGATATTACAAGTTGTCTAGTATTCAGAAAATCAAACTAAGAATTTCTAAATGATCTTATTCAAATTGTCTCTGATCCTGAGATGGTCTGTTTCACCCCTGAAGTGTGGTGTTGAACACGCCATGTTTTGCCTCTAACCTGTGAGCTAACCTAGCTGACATGAACTACAAGCAAACTTTTGCTCGACACGAACGTGTCTGTTTCCTCTGGCTCCAGCCGTATGTCGCAGCAGTCACTGCCCACGCTGTGCAATTGTCAGCAATCCTCCCAGCGCCGCCCCAGCACACCTATTTAGCTCCAGCAGGCAGAGCTCTGTGGGTACGGCCGCTGCCGCCGCCGCCCCGCCCTGGGCGCCCTCAGCGCTCTCGCCAGAGGAGGCGCCCGCCGCCGGCGCGGCCCGCGGCTCTCGCGGGAAGATGGCGGCTCTCGCGAGAGGCGGGTGGCGCGGTGCCCGTAGCTATGGCAGCGGGGGATGAGCGCGCTCGGCGGGACCCGCGCGCGGGGACAGGTAGGGGGTGAAACCGCGCCCGGGATACTTGGGATTCCTCTCCTGCCGTCCCGTCCCCTCAGGAGAAACCAGGGCCACACCCGGCCGTTCGCTGGCTGCTTGACCGTGTGCCCGGAGCCCCGCCGGTGGCGACCCCCGGTCTGTGCAGCGGCGCAGCCCCCGCCCGGCACGGCCGGGCCGCAGCGGGGTCCGTGCGGGAGTCGGCCGGGCCCGGCCCCTGGCCCGACCTCCGGCGGGACGGCGAGCGAAGGGCCCCTCTGCTCTGCACGCCCGCAGAAGAGAAAAGGAGTAGCAGGTACGAGAAAGAGAGGATACTAGAGGCTAAATAGGTCTTTTATTAGCAGGGATATTTGAAATAATAAGGGACGTTGCATTATCTTGGTTAATAACTCAGGCGTGATTAGCTGCCGTCAAAAGTTAAACTTGCATAGGAGCTGCTGTGGGTTAGAAGAACCTACTCAGTATTTAATTTACTACGTTGGTCTAAGGTGGGCAAAACCATGTGCCTTGTTTTTTTTCGCTTTTAAAAAAAGCAGAAGGTCTTTGCTTTTCCAGGGTTTGATTTCTACTGAAACCTTTCTTTCAGCAGAAGGATTATAAGTGGACATTCTTGAGGATTACAGCCGTAAATAGAAACCATAACAGTACACACCTTCTGCTTTCAAAAAGTTACAGGCATAATGGCTTTCTGGGCTTTCAGCTACGTGAACTTCTTGTCGGTGTTGTAAAGGCTGATCATGTGTGTGAAAAAAAACTCCAGAGCTTTTCAGATTGCAGAACAAATTCTGAATGTTTTAATCATGGAAAAAATATGCATGTGGTAAGGGAGGGAAAATAGTTGTGTATTTCTCATGCAGTTTGAAAGAAAGACATATGTACCAAAACCAAATCTCTCTAAGCTTGTGGCACTTCTCAGATTTAAAACAAAAAAAAAAAGTACAACTGAAAGTTGTGCTGCAATGTACTTGACATTGAATAGCAGTTTTGGAAAACAATAGCAACCTAGATACATAGTCTTGTGTTTGCTTCCAGAGGGAAAGAAAGTACTGCTGTGCTGAGAACTCAACTGGTGAGGTAACACACGACTTGAATATGACAGCTTTTAAAAATAACTAGAAAAAAGTATTACAGGCTGAAAAATATTTAAATCAGCCTGTTGAAATCTGGTCTCATTTAGGAAGTGATAGAAATAACAGTTTAACTATGTAGGACACTCTGTAAGTTCTGCCTCCTAATAAAAACTGTATCTAATCAAGCATGCTGCATATCATTCAGTCTGAACGAAATAGCCTTTATTTTTTAGCTCATTTGTTTCCCCTTCACCTGGGTGATGTAACCTATGAAGCTTTTTGCCTCAATGTTCTTGGGGTGCGGTGAGGAGTAAGGGTGTGCTCGATTTGGCCAGCACAGAGAAACTTACTTACAGTTATCCCAGAGAATGCAGAAATTTGGGGGGATTTTTTAATGCCAGTGGTAGCTGTAAAAACATTTCAGTTCATTTCTTTCAGGCATCGCAGGTAGGAAACATGTCAGTTCTTCTCTCATTTCTGGGTTAAGAGTCTATTTTGAGACTGTAGTCACAAGTTCGTTAAAAAGGATAATTGGAATTTAAATCCTTCTCTATCCAGTCTTGGAGATGTTATTAGGCATTAAGCCTTCTTAGGCGAGTTTTCTTGGAGAGTACATAGAAGAGAAAGTGTGTTTCTTTCCCAGTTTGTGGAGCTTCAAAAAGTTTGTTACTTTGAGGGGCTCATTGTGTTTGAGGGCTCTATAAACACACCTAAATAAAGAACAGTTGCAGCTGCCCAGAATCATTTTTGGTGCAACTATGCAAAATGCAGCAGATGATATAAAAAGACAACTGAGGTAAGAGGATAAAAGAATAATAAAAAGTCACAGCTATTGTTTGTTGTTGGTTTTTTTTAATCTGCTTACCTAACTTCAGAACCAATAAAAGTGTCTTATAATAAACATGCCTGTGGAACTTACTAGTCTTTCCATTTTTTTCTCAGGCAACCTTCTGAAATCTAAATCTAACCTTATACATCCTTTAGGTTCCTGACATATGTTCCACCCACATTTATTCAAACAGTTTATTTTAATTTGTTCTCTGAAGTACTTCTTTTCTTTGTCTAAAATTCGCTTTTGAATTTCTTTATTTTTGGGCAATAGTGGCTGCAGTCACAATTTGAAAGTTACCTTGTAATCTGTCACTGCCAGTCATTCCCTAGAACAGATATCCAGAGAGGAACAGCACGAAATGTTGTTACTGACTATCAAAGAATTTTGATTGACTTGCTCAGATCTCTCTATAGGTCCTGTTAACTGCAAGTCAAACAATAGGCACTCCCCAATCCTTGACATTTTGCCTTCATCTATAGGCACCCCCTTCCCTAGGCTTGGCGTTCTGTGTGTGACTGCTGGGAGGAAGCACGTCCTGGTGTAGTCTGGACACTTTTTTAAGACAAGTGACACAATGTAGTAAGTCTCTTATTGTGTCTCTTGACATGCAGGTTTAGTGTGCAGTTTGTTTCTTTCTTTTTTTTTTTCTGTTTTGTCACTTAGTGCTTGGGGTTTCCTGTTCTGTGACCAGGGAGAGTTTGGTTTGGGTGCATCTCACCAGCCACTGTCTATGGCACATGGGTCTGGTGTTTGGCCACACGAGGATATGACTTGGCTATGCTACTCTGGTTTTATAGCAACAGACTGTACACCAGCTCAGTTACTCAGCTTGCAGAACTTATGTACAGTCATTCAGTTGGGAAGTTAACCTGTTGTGCCTTTCTCAGAATTACAGTAAGAGTTATTGAAAAAGGAAGGAAAAACTTCAGTTTATCAACACCTTACTAAAAGCTAAGGAACCTGCAAGGAAGGCGAGAGACTCTTACTTAAGTCACCTTTTTTAAACTTTCCAAGATTTGTGAGTTGTATGTATTCTGTTGTAGTCTTAAATATTAGAAGTAACATTTCATGTTCATAGAGTGTAAAACTTCCAGTAGATTTTGTTGTCTAGTGCCCTAAGTTTGTGAAGTAAAGGTGATCTTAAAGGTACTATGTTAAAAGTTGGTGTGTCTACTCACTCCTGTAGCAGTTATTGCTTGGTAAAATGGAGAACTGTGGTACCTGCTGAGCATTTAATGTGATTGCTCCCAAACTAGTCAGAGGCAAAGAAAAGGGCTAGGCATGATTTTGAGGCTTAAAAACATTTTTGTTCAAATTATGAAAGCATGTGGAAAATTATGTACTGTTATGTCATAATCCATACCTTTTCTAATGTAATTTTGAAGAAATACTGTAAAAATGACTTCTCTAGTATCATTCAAAATAGTGTGTAAATAAATCCATTTATGAGTTAAACCTGTCTGCAAGTAATGCAATTCCAAATCTTCAGCCTTAAGAAATTCACCTTTGAACAAGGTATCTGAAGAGATCTTTAAGCAGCACTGTGAAATTTCAGCTTTAAAACCTCCATATTGGTGTCTCTTCTTTCTTGTCTTTATTAATAAAACCCCTGAAAGCTTTGTACTGGTACAGAGGAAGTTATAATTGGGTATTTGAGAGACAGAAGTAACCTTTGTTCACAGAATGATGTATTGTGCTACTTGTGGTATTTCACTGTTCTTCTGGTACTCTCTGGAGACTCTGAGCTGGAGATGGTACCTGAAAAGGAAGAGGTTGCTTGTGTTCGTTCTTTTTTTTTTTTTTTTTTGTTACATTACTGGGGTGATGTTGTTTTCAGAAATGCAAATTGTAATGTTGAATTTTGAGTTTGATGGGAACAGGGCTGAGCCTGACAAATCAGTTTGCAAAGGCAAGGGCTGTCAGCTGATAATAACTTGCCTTCATTACTGCCCAGTTTAGATTTGAACCAATGACCTAGAGGTGAAAAGCTCAGTATTGTATTATGAATCCTCTGATCTATCCATATGTTCTCTTGTTTAAAATCCCTGTAGTCCTCTTAAACAGAACAAAAAGTAAATATTGAGCATCATTTGCACTTGTAAATATTAGAACAGTGTCCATTCCAGTTGTCTGCTGTGCGTGTGAGGACACTGCAGTTAAATATAGTAACAATTTCTTACACTCTCTGGCTTTTCATGAGAAACCCTCATACAAATCCAACCATATGGCAAAACCCAGCATTATCCTAAAACCATTAACAAAGAACCTTTTGCTACCATTAACAGGAAAATAAATCTACAGCTCTAAGTAGCATACTGGGAGTTATTAATAACATCAGGCTTCTGCTAAGAAAATGAACTTAAATAAAATATCATTAGGAGCTGAGTCATCCCACCAACACTTCTGCATGTTGTATCCAGGTTTGTATTTATCTATGAAAGCCTTTTCAGAGTATATTATTGCAGGTCTACTTTCTTCCTCATTGAGTACCTTTAGTGCTCTAAAAAAGCATAATGGAAAATCATTTGCATGGATTTCATAAAACAGATTCAAAAAATGCTTGAAATCTACAGACAGGAGCTCATGAACTATTTTTCCCATTAATTCTGAGGTAAAATTTTCCTAGGCAACCTGTGGAACAGGAGGAGGTCAGCAGACGTAAATACTTGGCCAGGTGATACTTAGTTTCTAAGGCTATTAACATCAGTTACTCTACGAGTAATAGTTCTGTGAGCTACAGGAATAATAAAATTAACATTTGTATGTATTTGAATTGTCTTTTTATCTCCTCATCCCTTCTCCTCCAATCCTTAATCTCATTCTACTTCATAACAACAGACACTGCTGTGTCTGTACTGATTGACTTGCTGACAAATCAAGTAAAAAGAGGTGAATTTTCCTACTTTCCCCTCACTATGCGAGCAAATTAGGTCTTTTTCCTTTACTTGACCATTAATTTTTGTGTAGTTTATAGGAACATAATTATTGTTGCGATCTCTGTTTTTTAAATTTCAAAATGTTGAAAATTGGCCAACTGATTCAAAAGGTATTGGAAAGAAACCTATTTTGCTCAGATGCTTCTGTGGGCACCAAAAATAATTTACTGCCTAGTTACTAATGAAATGAGGCATATGATGATGCTGTCTGATGTATTCTTCGTCCCGTTTGTTTTCTGCCCCTTTTTCAGCTACAACATCACTGTTGGAGCAGTATTTTCCTTTTCACTTAGCATTTCTAGTAGACAAGATGTGATCTGTATTTCTTTTGTCATTTTTTCCCCCACTCCTTTGATGGCACTGCACTCATCTTCCAGGGGTTCTGTCACTGAAATCAAAATGTCTGAATCCTTGGTTGTTTTTGAGAAATGGAGAAATTAGGGTTTTAAATACAAATTGTGACTGTTTCCATCTTTTGATATCTCTCTGAACCTGAAATTATGCCATTTTCTGTTGTTGCTTTATTTTTTTTTAAGGCAGATAAGACTTCACTGAATTGTGGTTGTTTGTAAAAGTGTGACAGAACATGAACCCTGGCGATCTTTTAATTATTTTGCAATAGGGTCTGGCTTGTTACATTCTGCCATAATTGATTTGATGTGTGCATTTGATCAAGTATGCAGTCCTTGAATTTGAAGGATAGAAGTATGCCTTTTGGAATTACTTTCCCCTTTTGTCTTTCACAGCTCTGAAAATTCAGGCAGTTAAACCTCAGCTGCTTTCCCATCCTATTTAAATTGGAAGAGTGCATGTGGGTTTATTGTAGATATCTGGTTTTAGAATGTAGTCAAGCTTGCTAAATGGTATAAACCATTTAGTGCCATAAACTGGCACAAAAGAGGGGGTTTGAGTATGTGCATCTCAAAAAAGCAGTAACTGCTGGTTCAAAGGTAGAAGCAGGTAGGATGAACTGTAATAAATCATATCACCTATTACTGTTTTGACTAGAATGCTTTTTTCATGGTACAGTTTGGCTCACCAAAATTTATACAGAGGTACACAGTGCATCATGTGTGTGGTGGGAACAGTTCACATATGAGAAGCCTGCAGGGAATCAAGGGGAAATTAGCTTTTCTTCTTTTTTTTTTTTTCCCTATCTGTTTGTTCATCTCTCATACTTGGTAAATGTAAGTCGGTATTTGTAGTAGATAATGTTTGCTGCATGTAATTCTTATGGTTTGATTTTTAAAAAATGGTATGTGGTTACATTTTGAATTTTGAAAATAATGAATGGACTAAAAATATGTAAGAGTGATTCAGACGTGGGAGGCTGTTTGAAGAGGAGGAATCATCTGTAAGTATTTCCACAAAACATGGGAATAAATGGATTCTGGGAATAGTTAATCAGTAAAGTGTGTCACAAAGCAAAGGGTAGCAAAAGACTTTGTAATCCTTGTGTTCATATTGCCAGTACAATGAACTTATAAATGGATCAATAAACAACAACTAATGCATCTCAGCATGTTGGTACACGAGCTGTTACTGTGACATGGAAACAGGTTAATGGTCTCAGTAGATCTGCATGTTATTGAAGAAAATAGGTCATGGTAGGGGAAAGAGAGGGAAAACTATAAAGAAAAAAAGATTTTGTTTTTTTTTACTTTGCCTTTTCCTTCAAACTTTTTCATTGTACTGCATCTGAAGGGTGCTAATAAATAGACAGCAAAACTTCATAAACATTGTGGTAGTAAACTGCAGCATTCCCTCTGATGTCTGTTATGGACACTGTTAAGCACAACAATCTATGCAGTACTTGTAGCAGATGATATCTGGGGAGTTTATGTTAATAGTAAATTTTAGTATGTTAAAAAAGGCCAACAAAAGCTTTAGGATTCTTTGATAGTGGATGCTTGATAGATTTTAAATACAGATTTATTTTTTTTCTCTCAAAGTGAATCAGGAAAAAATGCTGTGGTGTGAGTTTGGCAGTGCTGCAGTTTTCACTGAAATGCTGTTTTTATGGTACTCCTAATTAGTTTAAATTCTTGAAGACAAACATCTTCCACAAATTTTTCAGGGAAGCTTTTTAAAACTCCATTTTAGATACTTCTGTTAAAATGCATTGCTTCAGGAGAGGATGGAGAAGGAGAGACTATATCTTTCCTGTTAGCAAAAACTGGCTGGGTTTAAGACTGTAGTTTTGTTATGGAAATAGCCATCTTTTAAGAAATACCTTCTGTTGTGCAAATCTTTAAGGGCTTTTTTGGGAAAGATAGAAAGGTAGTTTAATTAATTTAGTAGTGTATTTCTTAAATTAGTCCACTTACTGTTAATAATTGTAGCAATCATATTCAGCTGTATAATTACCACATAAATTAAGATATTTACCACTTATCCACTGTTTTCCTCTGTTCACTTTCTGCATGTGTTTGTCTGATAGTGCAGTTGCAGCCTGGAAAGGTACCTGGGCAATTCCAGTGTATTCAATTCTTGCCTGGTAGGAACCAGCAGTGTCCACAGGCAGAAGATGGCAGAGTCTTGTTACCTCCACTGGGACAGAGACCTTCTCTGCTCAGGGACAGTTCCAAATTGAAGTGGCAGTTTCTGACTGCATAGCTCCAGGAATGTTTCTAGACAAAGGCAGCAGTACTGGGCAGATGCTCTTTTTCAGGATTATTCTGCAAAGGAATATTTGAGATTTTGGTAGGTTTTGGGAGAGACAACGTAGAAAATGTATGACTGTTGCAGTTATGCCCAATAGAATTGCTTAATTCTGCTCTGAAATATAGTACTTCAAATATCAATTGCAAATTTGTTTTCTTTTTTTCTTCTGCTAAGGAGTGCATGTACTGTTTGTACAGGAGTTAGGATTGATATGCCATTTTGTCAAGAAATTTTAATATGTGAGATATTTTATCTTTTGTATGCATAATAAATAAAAATTACTCAGAGTTGTTTGTACAAGAATCCAAAGCCTAAAATAAGATTTCCAATTAATCCTACTTTTAAAAATCCTTGGATTTTTTTTTAATTTGGATTTTCATAGCAGAAAAAATCAAATACTAATTTGCTTTAGTATTGTTTTACTTTGGATGTAGCTGTCTCTAGTAGGTCTGAAGATGGTTGTGTTAGTTGTAGTGATTCCCTCATGTCTCTACTGTCCCACTTTATATTAATGGTATCAGTAAAAAAAGTGCAACAATATTCCAGGTTGTTCCTTGGTTTTTCTTCTTCTCATCCCAGCTTGTCAGGAATTAATTTGACTAATGACATATATGCTAAATGCCAGAGCCCATATTCTTATCCAAAGATGTGAATAAATTATGATATTCATCTTGGCTGTAATTGTGAATGGCCTTGAGTGTTAATAGCACTCAAATTTTGATTATTACTTCAATAAAACAATGGAAATGCTGGTTTTGAGATGAATTCTGATGTTTGTCAGTAGCAGGTGCTTGTTTTCTACATACTAAATTTTCAGTCTTTCTGCATAATGCCAGCCTATGGAGGTGATACGGGACTGCCAATATGTCTCTGCTTTAAATAGGACATAAAAATATCTTCACTTGTCCAGTCAAACTAATGTTCTTTTGCTTTGTGAAAATCATTCATAAATATGGAGTAGGAGCTTTCCTCAGGAAGCATATGAAGTATGTTAAGAATTTATGGACATAAATTAAAACAAGAAAGATTCTGACTGGTGGTAAGGGAGATCTTTTTCCTCATTCCCTTGACAGTCATGCATTTGAATGAGAGGCTCTGCAGTCTACATCCTTAGAGGATTTTAAGTCCCAAGTGGTTAAAGCCCAGAACAAGCTGATCTGACCTCTTAGTCATGCTTTCAGTGTGAGGTTAGGATAGAGACCTCCTCTGGGATCCTTTCTAGCCTCAGTTATTCTCTGGTTCTGATTTACTTGTTGATCACACTCATTTTCAGCATTCTTCTTAACTGCATGAGCTGGTCATTTGGAGTGCTTGAGAAATTCCTTCTGTAAGAAGGGCATCACATGAGACTGGAGAATTAGAGGCACCAGCTCAGGAGGAAAAGGAGTGCAGGCAAATTGCTGTCCAACTGTCTTGATAAGCAGCTGAGGCTGTGGACAGATTAGCTTCTACTTTGAAGAATATTTCTGTGAAGATTTAGTCTAGATTAAGCCATTTTCCTAAGGGGACCTAACCAAACTATGAAATTCTTTGTTCTAAATTTTAATATGGAGAAACTTGACTAAAAAAGTACTAATTGTTGTACAAGAAATAGAGGATTCTGACAAATATTGCATAATATTCAGAACAAATTCTAATTGTTGTCAGGACATAGCATAACTTGGATATAATGCAGGCAAGAAGAATTAGAGCAAGGGAACCAGCACAATTTTTTCTTCTAACAGACAAAATTTTAGACCTAGCAGAAGAGTTTAGCAGGGTTTCTAAGCAGGAAGTCATCAAGGCACTGTATAATGTGCCTGTTGCTGAGACAGTTGCTTCAACTAAACTTGTTTGGTGTTTTGGGAGGTGTTTTGTTTTGTTTTAATTTTGTTACTCATATAAACAAAGAAGGAGGTCAAAAATGAATTCTGTTAAATTGCAATCAGCTGTTAAGCAGACTAAACTGCATAAATGTTTCTCAAGAATAGCACCGTGGGTTACTTTTGGTTCTTTGATAAGAAAGAAAAGATGCATTTAAATTTTGAAAAGAAATCTCTTGAATTTTTTTGAGACTATAAAAAATCTTGAGTCAGAGTTGTCATGAGAAAAGAAAAATTATAGAAACTTTCGTAATTTATGCCTACAAGTAATATTGTTTTATGAAGAGGTTATACCTGCTTAAAGTTAGTGGTGAGGAAGAAGTCTTATTTCTCTTATCTAGCAGTAATATTTTTTTTGTTAAAACTGGTCCTAGACTTAAATCAGGTCAGTTTTGTTTTAAATACCCTCTTTAGATTTTATGTTCTCCTTGAGTGTGGGATGAAGATCACAGAGTTGATTTTCACGTCCGTATCTTGAGGAGAGCTCCAGGGCCCGGGCCTGCGTGCCCCAGCAGAGCCGCTGGCGGGGGACGTTCTGCACTGCTGCTCTGCTTTGCCAGATTACTCAGTGTAAGGCAGGTGATGGCAGTGCTTTCTAGTGTGAATGCTAAAGTGACATCCAGCTGCTTGTTTTGGACTGCACACAAGTGGTAGAAACTGCAGAACAGATAAAAAATGTCTTGCCCCTTACTTTCCCCAACAAGGATCTGATATATGTCCTCCCACATGATGACTGTAGGCAATAAATAGAATTTTAGCACATAAATTATTATTTGAATTTTTCTTCCTCTGCCCACTCCCATTATTTAGGTGTGTAATCACACAGTTTTAATGCTGCCAACATTCTTTGTTCTTTAAAAAAACAAAACAAACAGCTACTGAATATAGAAGAAAATGGTGTCAAAGGAAACAAACTATCTTCAATTCTCCCCTTTTTTATGAATATCAACCTGTTTGGTTTGTGTGGGTCTTAAAATATGTTTATTTTTTTCTTCATCGGAATGGGGAGAATTTATCTTTGCTGCTTACCAAAGGAATTTTCCATTGACTGGTAATATTACCACATTAATGAGAAGTGATCATGATTTTGAATCTGTTAAGGACTCGTTAAGGCCAACTCTGGGCTGCTCTAAAGAGGTTGTGGAAGAATTCTTGATCTTGAAGAGGTTGATAAACCCTCAGTGCCTTTTAATAAAAGCCAGCATTTTAACCTTTTTATCCATAGGTGCCCTAACTCAGGACAGCATGAAGGCTCTTAGTTACTAGTTCTGTCGTTAGTAGTGCTGTCCTTAACTCTTCATCTCACAAGCAGTTTACCTCCTCAGAAGAAATAGGAAAAGTAGCACAGTGCACTCCTTGAACAAAAAGTATCTTTGCAACAGTAGCTGATATGTGGGTCTTTCTTTGTGGTTCTCCAATCAGCTTTCACAAAGGATTTTATTATTGATCTGGTAAAAACATAATAATACTAATGGAACACTACATAGATCAATCTAGACAAAGCTAATCACTTGAATTCTGGCTTTTGAAACATGGACACTTGTAACTTTTTATAATGGTCGAAACTTCCTGAGAAAGCGAATAGTCCAACAGGTGTACATGTCCACTTTTTTCTCGTGTCTGGGCTTTACAAAATAAATGACACACCTGCAAAGTCTAATTACTTACAAGTTCCTTCAGGTGTTCAGCACTGTTGGCAGGCTATAATTATCCAGTTGACTTGAGAGAGGGAAAATGATGTTCTTTTGCCTCAAAAGCATTCACTTAAACGTCTTGGTTTCTGAATTTGGGGGCAGAGAGTGAAGCATGTGTATGTGTTTGGCTGTCATCTGTGTGTTCCTTGGGAAATGCAATCCAAATCCAGTGCCTTCCTCTAGGCTTGCTTGGACTTAATGTCACAACTTATCTCCTTGCTCTGTTGGCAGATAGAGATCTTTGAAACCATAGTTTTGAAAATTGAAAGTTGAAATAGGGGAATTATTATCACTGCCAAAAATCCATGTGACATTTTAATAAAGAAACTTATGCTGGAGGAAATACTTTGTATTTTCAAGGCAGAATAGCTTTGGAGGTTCTTTAAAAGAGTCATTAGGGAAATTTTTCCTCTGGTGCATTAGGATTTTTTAAATGCGTACTATTGCTGCTGAAATTATTTGGAATTTAGACTAAGAATGTAGAGCAGGATTTCTCTCCTTTTTAATAATGTTGGTTCTGTTTTCACAATTAGAGTAGCCTCCTTCTTGCAGACAGAGGTTTCTACCAGGAGAGAATTTCTATGATTTCAGTGGCTGTGCTGCCTTAGGCCGCAACCCAAGACTGGAATTACAGACATATTCACAGCTGGAACCAGTCCTGCTTTCTTCGATTGTTTAAATTTCAGCCTTGTGAGTCTTCTATTCCCATTGAATGGCAAAACAAGAAAATATGTTTTCTGGTACCTTCAGATTTCTGGATGCAGCCAGGATGCCAGCATTGAAAGGTTTGTGTTATGAATGACATAGGTTTCATATGTAATTTAATTGCATATTTAGTTATGTTTTAATTAGAAATATAACTCTGTCTAGTAGATAACCAGAATTGCTAGGCAAAGTATTCAAATGGATCTTTAAAATTTGCAAGATGTACTAATAAAAAGCAACAATATTATGTAAGTAATTGGGAAATAAATTGATATGCCTTGCATATTTACACTTTATGCAATTTCTGCCTCTCTTATAAAGTTCAATGACATCACTTGCTTACTCAGCTCTTTTGGATCCTTTGCAGTAAGGAGAAGAAAAATAAGAGAATTCAGAAGAACTTGAGTCAGGTGTTTTGATTTCAGACATTTGTGAGCCTTAATATTGAGTTTGCTCATTGCATTTTTTGCAACCATTTTTTAAGTTGCCAAGCTGTTGATCTATCAAAGGGGAAGTAAATGAAGGAGAGCAGGCTGGTGGGCTGGTAAATACTTAAGGAAGGAATATGAACAATGTCTTTATATTTGGTTTATCCATTCAAATAGTAACTGTTGGTGGGTTCATACTATGGAAAAGATGATGGCACTTAAGATTTTAGAGGAATGAGAACCAGGCCATTCCTGCATTAGTTTCCACTCAGTATTTATTACATCAGCATCCATTCCAGCCTTCCCTGTCAGATTGTGTGTAGCTGTTACCCAGATACACATGTATTGCAGTCAGGGTTAGAGGTTTATATGGCACCCCTCGCTGCTTGTGAGCGATGCCCAGAAACAAGGCCTCCTGACAAGTAAGGGGCTGAGGATTTCTTTCTTGTCTTTGGCATATAAGCAGGCAGAATTTCTTTTACTGTTTGGAAATTGAAATTAGTCCTGGTGAACTCAGTTCTGAGCATGTTTTTCACCTTTTCTTTTTGACCAGAATTCTGTTTTGAGTCTTTCAGTCCAGATATTTCAACAAAATTAACTTTGGCATGGTATCATAAGTAGCCAGAATGGATGGGCTCAGAGGCTTGGCTTGTCAGAATATGTTAGTGTAGAACATGGAATAAAATTTGGGTGTTCTGGCTGTTCCAGTGCTGTCATATCCCCAGTTCAGTGAGAAGAAGAACCAGATCTTGAACTGTCTGTCTTCTTACAGAAATAGTTCTAAAATCTGTTCCATTCTACTGGGGTGGAAGTTCTTGGAGAATATGCAAAGTAGCATAATGAAACATTACACTGAATTCTTTTGAGTTGGCAGATTATTTTGCTAATGTAACTTGTGGGCATTAGCAGAGACAGAAATTATATTAAATTCAGAAGATCGCCTTCATAGAGCAGGGTTTCTCTGGACACAGATTAAGCAGCAGTAATTCTTTCTTGTTATGGGTCCTGACCATACAGACAGGATGCAACTGAGCCTGCAGCTAAAACTAAGCATAAACAAGCATTGTGAATGCAGACTGTTCAGATTAGAGAATGATTAAACTAAATATGTGTTTGGATTGAATTCCAGTCTGTTTAGGAATAGAGCAGACATATTCACGTGCTATCATGTAACAGACAGTGAACTACATAGGAGGGAGTTCTTTCCAAGTTTAAAGGTAGGATTAGGAGCCTGCATCAATGTCATTTTTTTCTATCGATAGCTATCACGTATATGAGGCAGGAGTACAGTGTGTGTAAGGTGATGTGCCTCTTATCATGGATATTTTCCTAAACACATTAAATTCTTGAGCTCTGAGTTGAAATGATTGTTATGGGAACTAGTAATCAATCTACTTCATGCAAAAGAAAAATCAAACAGTTGTTATTTAATGTCTGTTCCAGAATATATTGAATGCCAGTCCACTTCAAATTGGCCAGTAAAATGCTGTCTGATTAGTGATTAGTATTAATGTTCAAGATTAGTATAATTTGTAACACTTTTACTAGTTTCCAAACATTAATCTTTTAGTGTGCCTATAGCAAAAAGCAAACAAACAAAATTCCTACCCAAATCCCATCAGTTGAAGTCTGAATATTTGGCCTTGTCAATTGCTCTATCTCATCAGGAAAAATGTGATAAGGTGTAAATTAGTGACTGGGCAGTTGCAATGTAAATTTTCTTTTCTTACATTGTCTGAGATTTCCCTGAGTATATATAGTTAATTCACTAGTGATTTATATTAACTTGTTTTCCTTCTCAGGGTAATTGGACTAGAAATGCATTAGTCAGTTAATGCAGTTCAGCCGGTGGTCAGTATCTTGTTAAGTCATGATAAATCAGTGTTTTAGCCTCTTCCTTCTGTGGTGGCATACCAGGTAAGTCTGCAAAGGTACTTTTTTTTTCTTCAAAAACATTAGTATTTGTACATTTAACTCAATAAAGTCAGATACTCCCCAAAAAGCTAAGTATTCATTTACTACATTAAACTACACAAATAGTATTTTTGTTCTTTTTCTTGTAATGTTAAACTTGTTAGATTTTGCTCTGCTATTTATAAAGTATTGTCATAAAATTATAGAATGTGTCAGATGAATTTTGGATAATCTTGGGGGAACTAATTAATTTGAAGATACTTTTCAGCCTAACTATTTTTATTAATTTACAATTGTATTGCAATATCCTACTTCTTCTGGTCTCTGGTATTTTTGGGAAGATTAAACTTTACAATAAAGGGAAGGGCTAGAAGGCTGTGAGTATGCTTAGTGTACGCAAAAGATAATGAAAGTATTTCAGTTTTATGTAATCATTGTATAATTCTTGTGAAAAGGAAATAAACAATTTGGGTACATGGTGAATAACCTACAATACACTTAAAACCTAGGTATTAGTTATCTTTAAACTCATGTCTCTAAACCTTTTTTCTTCCTGTTTTTTGTTCGCATTTTAAAATAACGTAATCAAACATTTACATCTTAAACTGGGACATAGACGTACTCTAATAAGCGTGTTATTATGTAGTTTAGTTTCGGGCAAGGACAGCAAGTTACTAACATTTTAAAAGTAATGATGCAACAATATAGGAATGTACAGAAGGGATGCTGGTTTGTGTGCTGTGCTATGAGACGAAATACATTGTGAGAACCAGAGTATCTGCAGGATCATCTGTGTCAGGCTTAATCCTGCTTTTTATCTGCAATCCCTTGTTCGGTGTCTGTGCATGAATATTGTGAACAAAGTATGCGTGTGCCCCATCCAACCCAGCTCCATCTGCCCAGCTGGGTGTGGAGACAGATTCCATCATTGACACGGAAGCGACGCTAATGTGCTGCAAACGATCTGGTAATTGGTGTCCCCTTGCTGGTGTGATTGCTAAGGCTGCACTGCAGAGCTCTGGGGCTGTTCTCTTGCTGCCTTAGCGCACATCTCCTGCTCTGGAGATGGCCACCCCAGCGCCTCGGGAGCTCCCCTTCTCCTGCAGGGCCGTGTCCCGGCCTTTCCCGGGGCAGCCCCGCAGCGCTGCGCTCGCTGCAGTGTCCTCCCCGCGGCCAGACAGCCGAGGCTCTGTGATGGGGGGTTTCATAGGCAGCACGCATCTCTAAGGTGGACTTGAAGGAAGGAGTATAAATGAGCAGCGGTTTGCGCAAGGAGGAAATAAAAAGCACACTTTTTAGTATGCCAAACCTCCTCGGGTAGGTTATTTATTAGGTTGGACCCTGATAACGCGCATCCTTTGGTTAAGGAAAAAAAGAAGTGATGGAAGCTATCTCAGTACAACTAGCTGCTCTTTGAGATGCTGGAAGACTTGTAAAGAGAGTGGGGTGAAAGGATACAGCAAATTCTATACCATTCTCCTCATCTTGCACATTTTGAACAAATTCTTGTAGAAAGTATGAGCCTTAGGGAGACAACAGGAACATGAGGCACAAGCACCATGAATTGAGGAAGAGTAAATAGTCATGCCAGTTTAATTTTCTTCTGTAACATGACAATAAGGCCAGTGAACTGACAAGAAAAGTGTGACTGTTGGTATTTTTCATGTTAGTGAGTTCTTTGGCAGTGTTTCGTGCTATGAAATTGCAAACAAGTGAAGAAATGTGACCTGAAAGAAACTCTTGTAGAGTAGGAGCAAGACTTGTTGGATGACTGTGCCTAGTAGGTGGTTACTAATGATTGTCTGTCAGAATGAAATGGTTGTATTGAATGTGGATCCGCCACGGTCTGTTGGGTCTGTACTCATTCTGCTTCGCTTCAGTCTTTTTGTTAATGACCTTGATGATAGAATAGAGAGTGTGCTTACAAAATTGATACACTAAAAATGCCCCCAGAACTTGGAAGGAATATATATACATAGAACACAAGTTTATGAGCACAAAATTATTTTGAGAAAATTAAGAAAATCTTAGGAGATAAATAGGGACAGATTGAAGTTCTACACTTAACAGAAATCATGAATAAATAATTAGACTGTAGGGAACAAGTAATTAGATGATAATTCTCCAGAATTTCTGATGTAAAGGGCAAATGTTATATCAGGAGGGATAAAAAGATACAGAACAATCTTTTTTTTCTTCTTTTCTTTTTTTTTCTTATTCATGGCTAAGTTCTCTGTTAAACTGTTGCATCTCACTAGGGCAAATGCCCCCCAAAAATGTTGCTCACCTGAACAGAGGCTGAGAGAAGAGTAATCAAATAATTTGTGGTCTAGAAAATGAGGCCTAATTGGAAAAACTTAAATAATTTGAACTGGGGAAAGGAGTGAGTGTGCAAGTGCCAAAAAGAGAACCAGAAGGCATAATTTTGTGTGCATGTAGTAGACAATTTCAGGCAGGTAGGAAGTTGTCAGGTCCCATCCATGAGAGAAAGGGCAAGGTGAGAGATCTTAAATTGTTGCAAAAAATGGAGATTAGGTCTCAGATCAGGAACAAAGGACCAGTTTCTGAGATAACTGATTGTTCTTTCTCCTGAAGAATTTTATTTAACTGTTTCTTGAACAATGACATTATTTAAAGACAGATGAACAGTACATATAGACTTTTTGTAATGTTACTGAATAAAAAATGAACACTTTGTACATGGAGACAATTTACCCTGAGACAGTATCGACTTGACCAAATGGTGATTGAAACTGTCTCCATATTGTCAGTCCTTTGAGTTCTAACATTGTCTAACTCAGAGGCCTTCATCTTTTTTTGTTGATAACATCACTATGCAAGTAAGAGTTGTACCACACAGGATTTTCAGCTCGTTTTGCCTTTTCAGAGGCCCTTGATGAGCCTGTCAGTAGTCAACTTTTATTTCCTTCGCATTTTCGTAATGACTTCAGTTGTTGCTCCAGCACTCTGGGGACTGGACATATTATTAGCATATGAAAACAAGGAGTGTACTGCTGGTAATTGTTTTGTTTATAAAATCTTGCCCAGTTTCCATTGTCTATTTCTTCACTGAGCAATGAGTGCAGGCCTCAGTTACCTGAGGCTGTAACATATGTTGTTAGTATACTTCGAGTCTCTGTTTGCATTGTTATACCCTAGAATACACGTCTTTAATCATCACAGTTGGAAATTACCTTACTTAGCATTTTTAGTTTCTGTTTGCTCAAAGAGATTTTATGAGTCAAAGCCAACAGCCTATGTACAGTGTAGCCAGCCAAACCTGAATTTTGCGCCTGAGAATGGAATTTGTCACAGCTCCAAGCACTTTTTAATAGGGTTTTTTGTTTAAGTAAATGTGAAGGAAATTCCATCATTTCAGTATTCCTTATTTCTAATAACTTATTATGAGCTGCTTTCAGTTTATGTTTTTGCCTAACATTTCCCTTTCTCCCTCCCATGGGCAGTCTTTAAACACAGAGCAGATGTCTGATGTGGAAGCATTAGGTATCCTGCAGGGAGACACTCTGGAGCTTTTAAGAGGTGGAGGTTTTTGCATATTACAAAAAGGATCAGGGTGACTTGAAAAGATTTATTTGTTACTGTTTTGGTTATGAGGGGATGATTTGAACTCCTCTCTCTCCTCTGCTACTACTATTTTGCTTCTTTGTCACATAGTGAATTTGGGCTAAATGCTGTCAATTCTAATATTTTTCCTGCACCACGTGCCTTGCTTTCCTAGGTGGATGGTTGTGTACATATTATCTGCAAATAAAGTTATTTCTGACATTGATTATTTAAATGTTGATCATTAGCTTTCAAATTTCCAGCCAAATCTGTGTGGAAAACTCACAGGTTTGTACTTTTTCATGCTCTGGTCATATTTTAATAATGGTATTATTTTTAACCATCAGAGCCAGAAACTTTTGTTTTAAAGTAGACAATATAGAGTTAGCTGTATGAATCCAATAGGTGATATAGATATTAGGAATAAATAGGACGACCCTTACTGCAGTGGAACACAAAGTAAGGTAATTATTGTCCATGAATACTCAGTGATAAAATAATGTTTGAAAAATACGCCCAAAATACTAAACCTCAGAGAGAATGCCAATAGCATGTGCTACTGGAACTGGAAGGATAAGAATGCTATGTGGGAGGAATGTATAGTAAAGAGATGCTGTAGTATTGAAGTTGCAAGATGTTGCAGCCTCATGAGCCAGCTCTAAGTGCTGGCTATAGGAGGCCAAACCAGCACCTCTGTGATTCAGATGCTGTAGTGAAGGACCCCTGGGCTTTGGGGTGCTGTGGTGCTGCTGAGCTGAGTGCTGAGCTCAGGCCAGCCCTCCAGGTTAGGACACAAGAGATGCTTTTTCCTGCATGGTTGGAATGAAGTTTACAGCAGCAGAGGGCTGTTTGTCAATGGATTATTTCATGTTATATCTTACCTATTGTTTTTGAAAGTCATAGGGAGATCAGAAAACTCATGGCTTTATTTTTTCTTAGACCTGAAATGTATATGCCTTAAGTAATTTAGGTTTTCATGGAATTGGAATTCCTTGCTTAGCTGCACTTGTAAATCTACTGAGGGAGCACAGACCTGTCTTACTGTTTATGGTGCATCGTGTTGTACTTTCTATGCACGACTTAATGAAGATAATTAACTTCTGACCAACATAAATTACTTTTGCTTTCCTTTATTTAGTAAGGGAAGGATGCTGCTCATTGTGGAATGCTGGATTAGGCGATTGGATGTCACAGTACCTAGTATTTGTCTTTCTCTTTGTAGAATGGCATTTAAAAGCATACAGTGTGGTGTTATGAAGACTGTTAGCAGAACTACAATCCAGACTTGAAATTTAGTGAGACAGATGCAGCTACTTTCACTGTAAAGTGGAGTTTGAGCTAGCTTCATGCAATAGAAGTAAATGAAGTTAATCTTAGGTTAGAAATTTAGGAGCTGAGTGCTCTTAAACGATACCAATTTATTTAGAGCACTAAAAGTACACTGCATTTATTTAGGCTACTGAAATGTGGATAAAAATTCAGTATTCCTTCCATAAAGCAAAGTTCAGAAGTGATTTTGTTGTGATTTCACTGTGCAAGACAGAATTGAGCTGTAGTTTTAATTATTAAGTCGTGCTTATTCAACATTGTTAGTGGGATAGCTGTGTTGGATGGTAATATGTGTAAATATGTTGGTTTAATTTAATGGTTCTAGGGAAAGGCAACAGGAAGGCAACACAATAGTCTGGATAAGCAATAGCACTGCAAACATGCTACAGACAATAGTTGATCTGCCAGCTGTGAAGAGCTGACTTCCAGGCTCCAACTGAAGTTGCACAGCCGTCCCTCTGAGGGTGGGAGCTCAGTGATCAAAAGGGCACCAAACAGGCTGCATAACAATCAAACAAGGTTTTTTTTTATATGACATTTTAAAGTGATTAAAATAATTTTTAGTTCGGGAAAAGTGTATTTGAGTGTAATGAAATTCCACATTTATTGTTATTAATAATTAAGATAATCTGTTCTAAATATACTTTAAAATAAAATCCCACTATTTTTTAGCCACTAAAATTTTAGCAAATGAGATGCTGAATTGAAACCAGCACTAATGAACTGACAACCTAGCTTTGGACAATAAGGGGGTTTGTTTTTAATTACAGTGTAGATAATAACTGTTTTGATTGTTCCACATACTTTCTCAGCTTGGAATGAAAGATAAAAAAGAAAAAAAAATCATGTTTGAGTAATACCTAGGGAGCTGAGGGGAGGAGGTTCCTTAGTTTTAAAAAGTGTTAAGCCTCTACTTTTTTTTTTTGTAAGTAGTTAAATAAAATAAGGTCACATAACTTCTGTCCAGATGCTGTCTGAGATTAGTATGAAAGTGAAATTCTGTTTTAGGAAACATACAGTATCACATTCATAATTTTCTGAAAAATAGTACTGATTATTTAGTATAGTAATCTTAGGCAACTAAGCTCACTAAAGCAGAAACAGATTTTATAAATACTCAGGAAAATGAGGGGGAAAAATAGGGGTCTAAACATGAAGATAATGTGTTTGGACATCTGGATGCCTGCAAATGTCGTGGAGGGGGAAGCAATAATTTCTGTAAGGGAAAAAGAGAATTGAATGGAATGGAGGTATCTGATTAAATGTGTATTTCTGGTATCTCCTTTATTAACAAAGCAAGAAGCAAAAGCTTGTGTGTGAGGCTATAATACATCGTGTGAAAGTATAATTCAGCCTGTTCCCTTATGCATGGCAGAATGCTGTCTCTCCTCTGTTCTGAATGCTGCATTTCCAGTGGCCAACACTGTTTTTGATGAGTGCTGGTGTAATTGATGGTGGGACCCATGCATAGAAACAAAGAAAAAGGACAATTTCTGCAGAATCAAATAATTATTTGGAAACAGCTGTAGAAGATGAAATAAAACCTTTATGATATTAGTTGGATGATGAGTGACACTGTGCTCTATTACTACTTCATCTTTGGTATCTAAAAGTAAGAACTATCACTGTAAGCATGCATGAGAATTAGGAAAGTAAGTGTCATTTGTAGGTTTTATAGATGAGGAATTGGAGCAGACAGAGATGAATTGATTTGCATGCAGTTGCCCTGAAAGTTGGAGGACCTGGCAATTAATCCTGGTAGTCTGTCTAGAGCAATGGCTACTAACAGTAGTGAAAGAAGAAAAAAAAGTGCCTGCACCTTGAGAATTCCTAGCAACCTCCCCAAAGTTTAGGTGAGGTCGATGTGTTTTCATGTCTGGGTATGTAAGAATACTTTTTTTTTCTGTATGGATTAAATATAAATAGATACGGATAGGTAGAAATAAAAAGGATGACAGTGTAGAAAATGCCATGTTTCTGTTCAAATTTGCTTTTTGAATAGGAAGTTTTAGTATTTATATCTTTCATTTCATTCTCCTCTCTCCCCCGTTTCATGTTATTTGCCTGTCTGAGCTGAAGTGATGCACATGCTGATTTAAAGGTCTCTTGTCCTCCAGCACATTTCCTTAGTAGAAAGGGTCACTGAGCAGGGTAAGAGGACAACTGATTTTCATTGGCGAGAGGATAATGAAAAGTTTGATTTGTCCCAAGTGCATTTTGAGTGTGTCTCGTTTGCCAGACATTGATGATACAAACTAAATGGTTATCAAGTTTTGTGCCATGTTACATTGGTTGGTTTCCTCTGGCAGAAACAGAACAGTTCTTGTTGTCGATCTGATCCTGAATGTGATGCTCAGAACAGTCAAAGTGCCCTTTACCAATGGGCAAATTGGCCCTGCGGTTTTGGGGTGAAAGAGCAAAATTGTGGCCTTCAGGTGCTTAAAAACTGCAGCTGTTGGGCTTCGTGGATGGCAGGTGTGTCAGAGAGGCACATCCTGCTGCGGCCACGGCCACCTCTTAATAAGAGCTGTGGAAAGAAGAGGAAAGGATTTGAAGTGTGCTTCTAAAATCCACCAGGTGAGTGGTTTGCTTGCCCAAATTATTCCCACAATCGGCACCCTGGGATAGCGCTTTCCGGGGGCGCGGGCTGCAGGCGCCCGAGGGCAGGGCGCGGCCGAAGGGTCTCGTAGCGTTGCCGAGAGGCCGCGGGCGGCGCAGCGCTTCCCGCGGGGGCCGGGTGGGCGCGACCGGAG
>VZRZ01002431.1:3523413-3604056 GCA_013398175.1 Climacteris rufus | reverse complement strand
GCGGGAGCCGCGGGAGCCGGGAGCTCGGAGCCGTGTCCCGTGTCGGTGCGGGGTCGCTGCAGCAGGTGTCGGCTGGGTGTGTGTTGCGCTGGCTGCCGCGTGAGCACGTGAAAGGTTTTCTCCTTCAGCAGGCTAGGCTGGAAAAATGTGCCGTGTGCAGGGTGTTTAATTATTTGCAAACTTAACTGTTAGCTTTTTTGTGCTGTGCATCCGTGCATCGTGTTGTATGTTTCATTTGTATTTACTTGTTTAAACTGTTGCTGAGACAGTATGTGAACACCAGCTGCTGCCTTAGTTGATTCTGTTTTCCATGGTGATGAATTGTGCTGTGTACCTGCCGTCCTTCATAGAAAGCGCTGTGCTAAATTTAACTCATCGTACTTGGGTAAGTCGAGGCAATTGCAAACGCGCGGGTTTGGAGCGGAGGAGCGATGTCAGATGTCTTAGAGCTGAGCTGCTCTTCCTCCCTTGCCAGTGGAAGATTATGTGCCACCTGTATGGCAAAGAGACTGTATCCTTTGCCAGTTAGGTGGGAATGTGTAAACTCGTGGAATTAACACCGCCTAAATATTTGTATGCACGGGAGTTGTGCTTGCTGGTTCTGATGAAGAAAGGCAAAGTATTGCTTGTGGCGTTGGTTGGGGCTTTTGTTTTTGTATTTCTTTTTTGTTTGGTTGATTGGTATTTTCTTTTCTCAGTAAGGTGAGAGGAGATGTTGAAACCTTTCTTTGAACATTCATTGAATCTTCATGATAAACAGACTTCTATATTTGCAGTTCTAATTTCTGGCTCATATGTTCGTTTTTCACCAGATAAGTTAAAATTGGCAGAATAAAAAATGAAAAAAAATTCATCTTCAAGGGAATCATCATGTGAAGTTGTCAGGAGGGCCTCTGTAATTTTCTGGGTAGCAGAAGGATGTGGCAAAGTTAAACATGGCTTTAGCAGGCTTGACTCTTTAGACTAGACGAAAGTCTCTGGCATGCTTATGCTAAAAATGTAGGCTAAGACTTGCCTTTGAAGTTCTGATTTGGAAAGGCCCATCTCTACCATATCTAATTTTTTTGCATTAGATTCCAAAGTAGATTTAGTCTCTTCTAATTTGCAGAGGAGGGTTCTGGAGTAACTCTTTGTTAAAATAAAGAAAAATACTCTTAAGTGTGTATATATATGTTAAGAGATGTGCTATTTTTGAACGCACACCTCTGAATCCTTCATTCTGCAGGTTTCTTTTTGCTATTACCTTGATAGCATTTCAGTCTAATCAGTATGCAGTGGATGATGTCTTTGCTCTCTAAATTTAGCTGCTGATGTTCATATACTACTTGGTATTCTGTACTGCTCTTTGTAGTGGGCATCCTGCATAGATAGATCAGTCCCAATGGCCTTTGTCCTGGAAAATGCATCATCCCATTTGGAATATTAACAGTGGGCTTTTTAAAGGGATGAAGTGTGTTAATCTAGCATGCTTTAAGGCTAGTGGAGTCTTTAGGTGTCTAACGTATATTTGTTCTTTGTGTGTGCCTCACACCTCAGGGAGAGGAAACTGAGTGAATGTCATATTATGGTAGTATTTAGTTACTATTTTTTCCTCCCCCATATTTATGCAGAGAATATGGGTGTTCTGTCAGAAGCAGGTTTGTAGTCCAATGGGGTGTTCCAATGTTAAGACACTAGGCTAAGGTGAATAAGTAGGTAATCCAGGGCATGGTAGGATTAGTCCACAGAGTGAAATCTGGTCAATTACTTTGCTACCTGAAAATCTCTTTAACTTTTAAGTATATTTTTTCATTGCAGCACCAATTACTGTGACAGATGTGACTTTCCATAGATTTTTGGCAAGTGACTTATTGTTTTCTCTGGAAGTCATCAGCTGTTTTTTATCCTCCTTGTTCATATTTTAGCATCTTAAGCCAGTTTAATTTCACTGGCTGTGAAATAAACAATAGCCATCATAACATGTGATTGTGTTGTTATTGAAAAAGGCACTGAATTGTAAGTATCTGCAACAGCTTTTCTAAGTGCCTGACATTTTACAAAATACTGGCTGTTTGAATGGAATTTTTAGAAAATATTTCAAGGTGAAGAGAGACAAATACGCTGTTACTTCCCCTTTTCTTTCTAATGGCAGATTTTCATAGAGGGCTTACTTTTATGACTTGCAAATGAAAGTTTGTTTAAAAATATTGGTTCCCCCACAGTGGTTGGGATGATTCCTGGAATGTCGTGTGCCATTGACTTTTTGTTTTCAGCTCTTCAATATTGCGCCATGGATTTAAATGCTCTTGGGAGTTCTGTGCTGTATGTGCATCCTTGTATGTGGCTGCTTGTCATTCTGCCACGGTTCAGTCATAGGACAAAAATAAGACAAAATGGAAAATAATTAATGCAGGACGTGAAATTGTGTAAGATAAAATTTTGTGCGTCTCATTACCTTCTCTATTACTGTGGCTTTGTGATTTTGTTTTTTTGTTAAATTAAGTAATACAAAAGTAAAGTAATACAGGTGAGCTTACTTTCATTTGGGTTTCACATTGGTGCGGCTTAGTTTCCAAAGTGAATCTTACACCTTCAACTTGTCATCTTTCTTGTGTCAGATAAGAGCCTGAAAAGCATTGGTTTTATTTGATGCAGGCAGATGAAACAAACTTGTATAATTTTCTTTCTCAAGATTTCTAGCAAGTCTTTTGTCAAGGACCACAGCATTTCTAAGATTCAAGGTTAACAGGCTGGGTGCTGTAATTTAGGGTCACTATATTATGTAAGTTCTTGATGACTCTAGGAAAAGTGGATACAGATTTATCACTCTAGTTATGCTGGTTCTGTGCCATGTGTGTGCTTTATATAGGAAAAGTTGTTTTCTGATTCCTAGCTTAGTTGAACTATAAATTAATTCCTGAATATCCTGAGATCATATTTAAACCACAGAAAATTCCTTTTTCTGCAGGGAAATGATTTTGTACCATGCCTCTTAAGGCATAAAACTGTGTGTGTCTTCCCCACCTGCAGAGGTGATGGGAGACTTGTCTGTGTCTTTGAACACAGCATGGCATTGCACTCATTCTAACAATGTGCTTATGCTTTGACCAAGAAGTTCAATTTAGTGCTTTGTTGGGTTAACAGGCATTTATAACCTGGTGTCTTACTTGTAGGCAAGAGGACCTTTTGCCATCTCTTTTTGATAGGATATTTATAACACATTCTTTTGGCTTTGGTCCACTTACTGAAGTGGAAGTTACAAAAAGCAGGATGGATTAAATGCTGTATGCGCTGGGTTTGGCAGTCACTGGGAGTAAGTATGCAGTAGAATTGCTTTTCTTGGTTGTGGTGTTTTTAGGAGGGCAGTAGAAACAAGAAACACAGTTATTTGTGGTATTTGTGGTGGTAAAGAGTGGTATTTTGGTTCCTGCTTGTCTTTGGTTACTTTTAAACCCTGGCTTTTGTAGTTTCCCAGACTTCCCAGTGCTACAGGTAAAACTAGTTTGAATCACTGTCAAGAGTTCCTAGATGTAGAAAGTCAAATTGCTAGCAGGATATGTTCATAGTAATGTTCTCAGGTTATTAACGCTTTGTTTTTCTCCCAGTATTTTCTTGTTGTTTGTTTGAATCATCTGCCAAAAGAAAGACTGGTTTCAATGAGGAGCACACTGCCTCGTAGCATATCCAAGTAAAAAATAAGACAGCTTTTATCAATTAAGTGGAAAATATTGAGTGTGTATACTAATTTTTAACTCTTAAAGTTATAAATGAGCTGGATTTGTTTGTCAAACCATAAGGTATGAAATGGAGTTATGACAATAGTACTCTTGATAGTGAGGACTGGACTTTACCTGCAGAGGAATCCTTTTCACTTTGTTGCTCCTAAGCTAGTTTTTAAAGCTAGTTTAGATTTTATTTGAGCAGATATGGTCTAAACTAATTTAAGTCTTACTACCATCCCAAGCCACTCCACACAAAAAATAGTTGTGGTGCTGTCTAGGGAACATTGAGGAACAGATCTGACTTCAAACTATCCTGGCCAGTTTTTCCACCTGGTTGCTGTTTACCCTGACCAGGTTATTGTGTTGCCATGTTGAAGGGTTGCACAAGGATAAGAATGAGTAGTTGGGAGGCTGAAAGAAAGTGGAGGGTGTAAAAACTCTGGCCTCACATTAGTCAGTCTCTGAGTAGTCTTGAAAAGTATTTGTGATTCTCTTGATAACTATCAAAACAACACTGTGCTGGGTTATTTTTCACAAATATTGAGAAAAAGCAAAAAAAGATTTTTGCTCATCTTGTAATTTACAAGGTACTTGAATAGCTCTAGGTTGCCTGATTTTAATAGAAAAATAACTTGGATGGTAAGAGAGAACAGTATGGATTTTGGTTAGGTGTTTTTATGTGAGTCCATCTGGTTCTAAGGCTATGTCGATGAGGTAAAATCAAGCATTTGCTGTGCTTCCTCATTCCCCAGACCTTATTTAAACAGTTGTCTTGCCATGTGGGAAAGGTCAGCTGAGTACAGCATATGTATTTGCCCAATATGTTTGAACACATTGCCTTAAAGTTTGTTAGACTGTTGTTAGATTATTTTCTTTTTCATTGTTTTTTTTCCCATCCTCCTGAAAACTGCACTGCTGATGTGGGAACCTGAGCTTCTCTTTCTTAACCCATCTTCTTCACCCTTCTCAACCCCCGAAAAAGAAATTGTTGATGGTCACTGCTTTGTATCCATAGAATTAACTTTTTTGACCTCAAAGGTTTTCAATGAAGAGGGCAAACATCTGTTTTCTTGGAAGTCCAGGGGATGCATTCTGTAAGTGGAAACCCAGTGTTCTAGAAGAATGTACATACTTGAAAGAGGCTAGCAAAGATTAATCAGGAGCTTTAATTTGTATCAGTTATTTTGAACTGATGTTTCCTAGAATGCAGGAAGCCACAGCCTTCACTGTGGCTGCTTAAGGACAGGGCAGGGCAGGTGGCTGGCTGGGTCTTGGCCGGGTGCTCCTGCTCTCTCCTTGTTCAGCCACGGACTCTTGGTTGAAGTGGCTCCTGCAGCTGGCTCACAGCTCAGTGCGGGGCTCGGAAGCAGCGGGAGCGTGAGGCTGAGGAAAGCAAACAAACTGACACAGTCTGGTGTTTCCCTCAGTTCACTGAAACAGCACCTTTGGTCTGTGTCACCGATTGCTGCCCAGCCGTCTGACTGCAGATGGAGGCGCAGCTTTGTTATCTGCGTAGGAGGATCTAACTTCAGGCCACTGTCAAGAAGCATTGTTCACCAGACCTGCTTTTCTGCATTTTGAGGGAGATTGCTGATGAAAAAACAAAATTTCCATTGTTTTTTCACCAACTTGCTGCCCTATTATACGTCATTTTGCAAACTTATCGGTGTTAGCATAAGGGGAGTGGAAGGGGCACATGATGGTGGACAGATCCACCCTGGTAGCAGCTGTCAGGTTGGCACAGCTGTATCATAAAACATGCTGTAAGTTACCTGTGCAAGAAATTAGTGGATCTACTGGTACATTTGCATGGTGTCTTGCCTTTGGTGTCAAAGGTCATAAAGAAGCTGCTGTAACCACTGTTCCTCTGCTCCTGTACCCCCCCTGTAGTCTGCTGGTCTGTGTTGTGCCAAGTACCAGTGCATACTGCAGGACTGCTCTGTATTCTGAATAACTGAAGTTATCAAAGTAGCCCGCTTCATACTTTTAATTTCTAGTTATTTTTAACCCAGATTATTTTTATGAGGCAATTTGTAATGTGGTCCCACATAGGCTGCAGAACAGAGCATCAGGTGAGAATAGTAAGAACTGATCTGTGAAAGGTGGGCAGGAACTCCTGTAACCAGCTTCTTTGTTAGCGGTCAGGAAACTCCATCTTTACCATGTAGCATTTATTCCTTACAGACTTCTTCATGTAGAGAGAGTTCTGGTATTTCAACTGTACTAAGTGTGCTGACATTTACAGCTCTGTGAGTAGGAGTGCTGTGATGGAAAATTACACGAAGGTGAAGGGAAGGGCTAGCATAGCCTTTTCTAGGTAGGAAGCTACAGGATCTGCAACAGCAGAAGGAAGCCAAAATCATATGACTCTGCAGACAGTGGGAAAAGAAGGGTTTTCAGTATTAAGAAAATGTTTTTTCAGCTCTGTCATCTATACTTTGTTCCTTCATTTTTTTTAAACTTAGGCTTTTGTCATTTTCCTTGGCAATCTATCTTGCCAGCCATGAATGGATGCTGTAGGCATGCATGGTTCTAATAGATAGGGTTATTTGCAAATACATTTGCTTCAGAGTGCTGATGTCTGAACCAAAGCAGAATAGCAAGGAAGGCAGAGAGGGATTTTGGGCTTGTCTTTCTTGCTTTAGTTGGCATGGTTTTCCTGCCTCATTTCAGTCTGAGGTAGCCATGTGGATGGCTGTATAATTGCTAACATTGCTGTCCCAGTAGCCCTAGGGGCTGCAGTACTTGACCAGAACAGTTTGAGGGTTGCTGTGCTGTCCTCATTTAGATGAAGTGTTAGCAGAGTTGAAATGCCTTCCCCCCCCACCTTTTCTTCCTGTTCTGTGCAGAAATGTGGTAATTGCTCTGAATTCTTAGTTTGGTGGCAGTGAGTCAGATTCTTAGCTGGTATGTTTGGCAAAACTCTCTTTTGTAAGCACAGCAGTGCTGTTCTTCAGCTGAGGACCTGTCCGCTTGCTTCTGTTCAAAATGTGGAGCCCTGCTTACTGTCTGAACTGTCTGGCTCTCATCAGTGCAGAGTGAAATATTATTTTCTGTCTAATGCAGAGGGATTTGTTTTCATAGTAAAACACTTACTTGTCCTTTGCTGCTGTATGATTCGATAAAGTTTTAATTTTAGGTGTGATGGAAGCAGAACTGATCTTGCTTTAAAGAGACCATCTAGAAATAATTTTCACATATTCTTCATGCACTGAAGTTGAAGAACTGGATGTTGTTTAGAAAGGTAACTGATAGTCTCCACTATCTAAGTCCTGAGGGACTGTGCAAAATGATGTCAAAGCAGGTGTTTGAAAATGCCCACAGTTTGATCCCTATTACTGAAGTATGTGTGGTCACCTGAAGCATTTTATTAAAAAGCTGAAAAGGAGTTCTGAAATTATGGAAACTGAGACTGAAGCAGATAGGAATTTGTAAACATCAGTGCTGCAAAACTCTTGATGTTACTGATGTAGAGTCTCCTGCCATTTTGTGAGCATTGGCCAGTATTACCTCAGCAAGGAAGTCAGAGGAGTCATGGGAGGTGTATGTGGTCTTTGTGTCCGAGGAGGAAAGGCAAATGCTTGTCCTTTGAAAGGAGGAGGACTAAAGGAGTGTACACTAGTGTTTCCTGTGCAAGGCTGCTTGCCAGCCTTGGGTCATTGAGCTGTGGGCATAATGACACTTGGACAAATGGACTTGCTAACTCTTGATAAGACTTGTACAGATACTTGAGAGTAAACATGCAGTCCAAGTAATAGTGTGAGACACCTGGAAGACTTGGTTATTCTTTATGTATGCTGAAAATGAGGATTGGCATATTGTTTTTGCCTGGAAAAAGTCTGTGTTGGTGTTGCAAATTGTGTTTTTAAGGGATTTGGCTTCCTTGAAACAAGCTGTTTGAGGAAGAGTGCTACAGAGTTAACATGCTGTTTTAACCACGCACAGCTGTGGAGGAGTTTTTGAGCCCAGCATGATTACTGAACATTGGACTGGGTTTTTTTGTTCACAATTATGGCACTGTCAGTGCACTTTAGAAAACTATTTTATTTTAAATTTGCACACACTAAATCTTAAAAAAAAAAGCTATATAGAAGCATAACGAGGTAAAACTGCTTAGAGTACTGTGCCTTTGCTGTATTTTTTCTTTCTCGTTCTCCTATTTTTGTCTCTCTGAAAGTCTGTCATTATGGAAAGACATAGTTCAAACTTGGCTCAGCCCTTTCTGTCCTGCAAGACTAAATTGTTCTTAAGGCAAACCAGTTTAATTGTATTTCAACTGCTTCCTTTTTGCATTGTTTGTTTCTATTAGGTAAATGGTCCCGGTGGGGATAGTGTCTTCAATTCCTTGTATGGTCCAAACCATTATTATATTTAAATCTGATTTTGTTAGCATTATAATGTGCTGGAGCAGAAAGACAATGGTGTGCATTGGTTTGGGATTTTTTTTTTTTTGTAACATAACCAAGGTTTTCTTTAAAGCTATTTTGGACTTGGATATACAGTAACTCTCCCTGTCTGTGCTCTAAACATGACCGTGTTAGAAGAACAAATTGATGCTGAATGCACATGGCACCAGTGTCCTGGAGCTGTACTGTAAGTGTCTGGGAATAATCATGTTGTAATGCTACTGCTGAGCTTATGGGAGGTTTAGGGGGTAGGAAGCTGTTTTTCTGAACAAACTTCTTTTTTCCGTGATCAGTATCACTGGCTTGGAACCACAGGGGATGGTTCCAGGAATTGTCCTGCAATAATTGTTCTTTGAAAAACTGCTTTTGAATTTGCATTGCAACTGCAGGGCTCTAAACTGGGGGACCAAAACTGAAGCCATCTTTTGAGTTCTTTGCATTTTTTCTGTTAAATAGTGACATGTGTGCCTGGTTATCAACTTCATCTATGAGAAAACAATCCTTGGTGTTTAACTGCAAAGTTGCAGCAACCTCTCCAGCTCACTTGTCACAGTGAGGGCAGCCCTGCTTTGCATGGGCAGGCTGCTGCTGTGAAGTGATGTCATCCCTGGAGCCCCATCTCCCCCTCCTCTGCTCCCAGTCTGGTCTCTTTTACAAAAGGGTTTGGAAAACCTTCCTCCCTCTTGCCCTGTGTGCGAGGGGAGTTGTCGGTGAGCGGGGCCGGGCCTCTGGCCTTATCTCTGTTGTCAGAGCTGCCTGCCTGCTAGGTGGCAGCGGGGGCAATGCTTTTTGAATGAGACTTTCCTGTGCTTAGGGAGGCCCTTGTTTTTTTGTTTTAACAGCTTCCTATTGTTTGAAACAGCAGGTTATCCACTCCCACGCTATTCTAGCTCTTTCCTTCTCCCTTAAGTAATTTTTTTTCTATGCAAATATTACTCAGAGCAGTTAATGCAGCAGTGAGTCCTCGGAGTTTTTCCAACTCGCTCTGATCTCCAGCTTCTGTTGTGATACAAGCGTGGTTCACATGATAAATAGAAAGCTTCTGAAGGTAGGTCTTTCTGATTTAAAAATGCAGCATCACCACCACTGTGATATGACTTTTTTGATTGAATGCAAGTTGTCACAGGAATTCTCTCCTGTGTTTGGTACTGAAAGATAGAAAACTCTGCTTTTCAATGTGGCTTGCTTTTGTTTCTAAGAAACAAAGATAAAGTATTGCTTCAGTTTGTTAATAGCTTGCTTTTCAGTGTTCCAGTCCTGTTGCTTAATGGTGTTTCATATGTGTGCATTTTATTTATGATATTCTAGCTTTGTGAAAGGCATTTTCTTAGCCATATGCTGCCTCTGGTCCAACATACCATAACTTCTTCTATCTAGTAGTATCCATGATAAATTTGGAGATAAAGCTGGTCAGAATCTCTTCTCACCATACTGATTGTTACAGCTGGAAGGGATGTTGGCACTTCATTTCCCATCCCACTTACTCTACAATATAAGAATTACCTAGTCAGAAGCTCTCCAGACTGCTTTTTTGCTAAGTGAGATGTGTTTTTCCTTCCCTTTCCTTGTTGAGTTCTGTGTTAGGAAGTCGATAATGAAATAAGGTACTGAATATATGCAGAGCTTTTCTATTATTTTAATGTGATGATTTAGAAAAGTCAACTTACTTTAGCTGGTTTCCTGATCCCCTGTCTTCTGTCAAGTGTCTTGTTTCCAAAGTTAGTAATAATTTTGTGATTGTTTGAAGTCTATCACTATTATTTCATACTTCTTTCATACTTCTCTCTGGTTCAGTTTAACAAAAAGTGTGTATTTGTTTAAATTTCTAGATTTGAAAAAAAGAAACCAAACCCCTCACACTATTTTGGTGTATTTGGTGACACTAAGCAGAAGTTTTAATTCTATAAAATGTTAAGCCCAGTTCTGGACTTTGCCATCAGAGAGGGCAAAGGAGCGGGGAATAATCTATTTATCAGTTCCAGTACTCATCATTCAGTATAATAAACATTCTGCATGTTCTTATGTATTCCACGTTATTTTTAAGGAATGACTTCTCAAGCAGCCTAAAACAGCCCAGAATTACAAAGACATTGATCATAGCCTTCAGAGGCACATCTGAGCCATCTGAGCCATACCTTGAAGACGAAGTCCTACTCTCCATGCCCTAACTATATCTTCTTGATAACCTGATTCAGGTCACTAACCTAATAGGAAATAAAGCAAGTCCCCACTCCCCTCTTGCCATCCCTCCAGAACTGCTAATTTTGTGAGCTGAATTTGCTTCTCTGAGCCTAAGTGTGAACTGCCTGCCCCAGAGCACTGGTGTGGAGAGAGAAGTGCCCTCTTCACACTATGCTGATGACCCTGAGATTTTGGCTTAATTTGGTTATTTAATAAGGTTCCTCTCAGAGGTTGTCTGTCTGAGATGATACATCCTCTTTCTAGAACACTATTTTGTGGGAGTTAGAGAAGCCATAGGCTTTTTTTTGTATCATTGTTATTATAACTGACAGTTCGGAAACCTCTTGGGGTTTTTTGGTGGAGAAGTGTTGCAGTGGACATACAGGATTTTGTGTTTTCTGAAGTTGTTAATTTATAATGTAGTTATGTCTATAGGTTATGGCAGTGGTCTCAGAGTTTTAGATGTCTTAAAAACCCAAACAGGATGATTCCAGGTTAAACAGCTCTCTGTTTGAGGCCAGAGAAACATGACAAACAGCCTGAGGACTGAAGGAAGCAGACTGTGGTGGCTGTCAGGATGAACAATGGTTTTGGCACACCTGCTGCTTTTCTGTTGAGCTTCTCTGTGCTTGGCAGGAAAGGAGTGATTTGGAGGATAACCAGATAGTTTTGTAGATGTTTTTGGTGTGTTTCCATCTTCCTCTGAGGGAGAGAAAACAGAAGCACTTGCTTTATAATGTAACTAATGGCTAGTTGAAGACTGGCACCATCAACTTTTGGGGCAGAATTTAATAATGCACTTAGAAATGTGAAAGTCAATATTATGCCAGACTTGAGGGCCCTTAGAACGAAATGCAGGAAGACTGATGTACCATGGGAAAGGGGAATAGTTAGATATAGTCAAAGCAATGTGTTAGAGAAATTTATGCTCATACCACCCCTCTGAACAGATATAAACATACTCAAGAAGCAAAATGGAAAGAGCTGAAGCAAATGCATTTGGAAGAAAGATTTTCAGTATGACAGTTTTTAACTCCACAACGTTCCAACTTATGTTATCCAGGTAATGTTTCTCCTAGAAGTTGACACAGATACAAGATGTGAGACCAGATTACTTGTTCCAAAGAATCCTATGTCACAACGATGCCATTTAATCCATTTTCCAGTTGTGTCTCTTCAGGTTCTGATGTTTAAAATAATAATAATAGTCTTTTTAATTGATGTAGAATTCCATACATATTAATACAAAGTTTCTCTGAAGCTTCTCATGTACTTGATTTCACAAGAGGATGTGCGTTACTATTGCTGTCCTGAATTGTTGAGTACCTGGGTTACCAGAGTATACTGGAATTGGAGAACTTGGGTGCACTAGGAAAAAAATGAGAATACTAAAAAACCAGAAAGACTTCCTTTTCATCTAGCAAAGAAAATGCAGCTAACACTGTACTTTTTGGGTCAAGCTCATAGCAGTTTAACTTCAAATGGAGTGACTTCAGTTCCGATTGACCAGAAATGTAAGACTTTTCCAGATCATCCACCTAGTTGCACGTGTGCATGCACACATGTGCATGATTTATTTTATTTTCTTAATCACAGAGGAAGGATGCATCGACTCTTAATCTGGATAAAATACTCTTATTTTTTCCTGTTTCCCTTACAGGTGTGTGTATAAGGAAGTGTGTCTTGTTGTAATGCTGGTTAAGCAATGGATAATAATTATAGTAACAATGTGTGTGAGTGCTTTCGTCTAGTATTGAAGAAAAATTTTGTAAATGATTTCTCAACAAAGCATTTATCGTGGTGAAATGACATGACTGAAAATACCATTGTGGTGTGGTAACCCTTCTTGATAAGGATAGCTATGACAGATGTTGCTTTCCCAGGTGTCAGGTGACTGTTCCTTGAAGCCTGGTTATTCTGAGCGGAGAGGACTTTTAAACAGGACAGTGCTTGCTTTTGTCCTTTTATTGCCTTGCTGGTGTTCTGGATCTGAATTTTTTCTTCACCAAGTTGCTAACACAACAGTTGCATCTCTTCAGCAGCTTCTTGTGTTGTCAGCATATTGTCTAGGGAATTCTGGGGAAAACAAGTTCTATTGTACAGCATTACAATGCTTGTAGACGCCAGCCTGGAGCAACTGTCAGCAGGTCTTGCACTAACAGGATTTGGCAAGAGAAGGTGTGGGCAACATGTGACTGCTGTGCAACTGGAAGGTGAAGATTCTGTCCTGTGACCAGCTCTAAGGGATCCTGGTGTGGGGAGTGGTGGCTGTGTAATCTGTACTGGAGCCTGTAGGAAGAAGCGAGCCTCAGAGACCACTTCGGATTGCCATGGCAGGATATGGAGTCCTCCACAGTTTTGAGGTGGATGTGCCTAAACCTTCTGCTGTGGTGAGTTCCCAAAAGACTGAAAGGATTTTAATATGAAAAAGCCAGATTTTATTTAAATAGTAATAGAAATTCTACTTTTTTAAAAAGAGAAAATAAAAAAAAACCTAGGGAAGACAAAATGGAAATAGGCTTGTGTGCCTGTTACCGCCTATATCTTGCCTTCCCAGCCTGTAAGTGACTGAGTGGCCCCAAATGTCTTACTGAAAATGTTGTGCTGTTTGAGACCAGCCATACTGCACAGTCCTTGGAGCCCTCATCTTTGAACACCCTTGGTATCTCCCCAAGAGGGCAGGATGGGGCTGTACCCTGCCCCCAGGGGTGCTACATGGCCCAGCCACACTCTCAAAAAGTCACCCCCATAATTAGGAGCCAGAAACCAAATGCTTACATGAATGTTGTTGTCCTGAGACCCACTCACTTTCCTGTTCCCTGCTGTGTGTGATGGAGCAGAAGAACCCCTAAAGCTGCTGTTGTCTCTTGCCCAAGACCTTTCCCCAAAGCTGCTCTGTGCTCCAGAGCTGTTCCCTGAGGCACTTTGCTTAAGGGGTGACACACATCATTATAGGCTGTGCATTTTTCTCTACAGGGGAAGAAAAAAGATGAACTGAGTACACAGAATATAAGATACAATTTTAGGAAGCTGTGCTTTCTCAATTTCATGTGTTCTGTGCTGGACTAAGCCAGAAGCTTTGTAATCCTTTGTGTTTAACCTTGCAGCACTCCTGGGAGTGACTATTTAAAGGGTGTGTGGCTTGTGTTGAGTTGTACAAGTGATTTCAGCCACTACAGGATCAGATCTGGGAGAGTAACAGAAGTAGCTTCTTGCTTTTCCATAGAGCTCAGACCCACAGCAGCACTGAAAAAGTTGAACTACTACTGAAAGGTATTAAACTAAATCTCTGAAGTAAGCATCCATTCTTTTTTATACCATACAGACTCAAATCCTCTTGTCTGATGTTGAGCTAGACTGCAGTTCTCTCTAGCTACTCTTTCAGAGTTGAACTTGGTGGCTTTAACATTTGTTGTTGGCTGGGTACATTGCAGTCCTGTCAGGACAGGCCTCCTTTTTGTATAGGAAGGTATGTGTACATACTCTTAAATTTGCTCCTTGTCATTCTGTTTTAAAATAACAACGGCAGCAAGTGTAATTAAGGGTATTTTCCTTTCCACATGTACTATTTGGTTAAATCTATTACAACTTTGCTGGACACCTCCAGAATTCTGTTTTAATTGATCTTTAACAGGTTGCTTTCATTTACAAAGAGAAGAACTCTTGTGCACTACCTCTTCATGATCTTTTTCTGCCAATGAGCAACCCACAAATAATGTGGAAAGGTTCCTTTCAGGGAAGTGCTTCTTGGGGTTTGGGTTTTTTTTTTTTGGCAGGGGGGGAGCTGTTTTGGTTTTTTGGGGGGAGTATAAGTGGATTTGGGTTTTTTTTGTGTAGTTGGGGATTTTTTTGTTACGCCTTTTTTTTTGTAGGGAGCTTCTGGTACCACTCACTTGGGTCATTTTATTGCTAGGAAGAGGAAAAAAATAAATCAAAGCTGTTGACATCATTCTTTTTCTTACCCCAACACCCAACTGGTCTGTTCAGCTTGTATTATACTGCATTTGCACAGCTTCTGCTTCTGTGACCATTAGGACAGAGCCTGCTTGTGCTTAACAAGAGTCTCTTTCATGCTTTGTGGATCTCTCCAGGCCACAGCAGGACACAAAATAATCCCTTTTGCATTTGGTAGTTTCACAGTACTTTTCTGGTGAAGATAAAATAACCTTTCTGAATTAAAACAATAACATCATCTCCATAAGCCTGGTTTTGATACAAGGTAATTGTGTCATTGTTTCTGCATTTTAGAAAATGAACAGCAGTTTGTTTGGGTTTTTTTTCCCAGCAGGTTCCTTACAGATTTTAATATCTTAAAATCTTGGGAAGAGTTTTATAAGTTTTTAAAATCAGTATGGAATTAATTTCTTATGGTAGCATCTGGTAAGCCTTAGAGAGCCAGTTTCTTTGAATTGTAACTTTGAAATTTTCAGATTTTGAATTGAGAGAGGCCAGATTTTGTGAAAGTTCATATGCAATCTCATGGCTTCACCTTATTATTTCTGACATAAAATGAAAGATCTGTGTTTCAGAAAAGTTGTTTATACAACACTCTGCTTTGCACACATGAAGCTTCCATCTGTGTATACTGTGCATATTCTCTAATGTTTGAGTTTCTGAAATGTTTGACAAGTGTAGTGTGTATGACAGTCAAAGAAAGTATCCTTTGTCTGTTTTGACCACCTACTCCAACTTTCACGTGGTGAAATAGGTTAAACTTGGCTTTAAGGCTGTTTTTACAATGGCTTGATAAACAGGTATCAGGGTGATTTTGTTCTCTATAATATTTGTTCTAGTACATCTTTCAGAAGATGTTTTATACTAACAGAATTTAAGGAATTTATCCATTTGTAAGGGGCTTCTCAATGAAAGTAACATTTCAGGTAATGGAGGTAGCAGCACATCCTGTTTTATAAGGGTTCCTTTCCTATGTTGGCAGGAATCATTACATGGCTTTACCTGTATTTGATGTTTAGCTGTGAGTGCAGGATTGTTGTGCACTAAGTCGTTATCATTTTTTATTAAAACACACAGAGACCTTCAAAATGGCTCTTTACTTCATGAAGTCATACAATGGAATGAGTCTGCAGTTGTGGGGAGAGACAGAGAGTCCACGGCTGTCAGCTCAGCCAGCAGTGGTCCAGTTGGCCAGGTCTGGCCTTGGTGTGCAGGAGCCACAGGGAAGCCATGGCAGCATATTGCAAACACTTCATTTGCTAGTTTGGGTTGTAAAGACTTGAGCTTTGGTCATGTCTGTTTGCTTCACATTTAGGAAAGGAAAGGATCCAGCTCATCAGCTTGCAGAGGCAGTCTTTCCCTCTAATTCCTCATGCATCAATCAGATGTTTTCTACTGCTGGTCTCCTGCTTGTATAGTTCTACTACCCCTGCTTGTCTGTTCTTGGCTGTTGGTGAGGTGTATGGTATCATGGTATGCTTCCCCCAACCTGTTTGTTTTACTCTTCCATGTGCCATTAACTGCTGTTGGATGTGGGATGTTTTGATTAAGGACGCTTTTTCTTGTGGTATGTGTAAGTGTTTTTCCTACTCAGGTTCTGAAATCTTCAGTTGGTTTCACAGCAAATGCTTCTGTATACAGATGCAAACAAAGCAAAAATGAGTTTGCCTGTTCTTACTAGTTATGCTTATTTCTCTAAAACTAAATAGTAATGATCTTAAACACAGCTTATGCATGTGTGTGCACACTCGTGATTCTGCTGAAAGGTTATTTATAGCTATACAGCACAGATGATTGCTTAAAAAAGAGAAATAATCAGCATTTTGTGGCTGCTGGGAGCATTGGCTTCATATTTATGTGAAATATGAATCTATATAAAGTTCTGCAGTGCAGCAGTGCTCCTTCTGCTTGTCAGTTTTAGCAAAACAGGAAAAAATGATGTAAGCATTTAATACTGGGACCCAGCACAGGCACCATAAACTGCTGCTCACTCTGTCTTTATTCTTTGTTTATGGGAGTTCCTCTAACCTGCATTTATTTTGCGCCTTGGTATGTTATTAGTCTGTCAAGAACATGAGTTACAATCTGTCTTGATACAAAATACAATGAACTTTAAGAATGATCTAGAACTATTATTTTAATACCAAATACTATTTTGAGCAAAGAGAAAGGAGGGAGGGAATAAATGCTTTTATGGTACTAACAAATAAATTCTTTGGCCCTGGCTGTTGATCACAAGGGCGCTGGGAATTGTTTGCCCACCCTCTGTGAAAGTTTTCACTTGCAGTGTTATCAAAAAGTCCAGTATATGCAAGTGTGGAGGAAACTGATTCCTGCCCTGGCTGTCATCTTTCCCCCTGAGCACTACCTGGAGAGAACAGTGCATTGCAGTATTTGACTTTGAGATTCTCAACACATCAACAGAAAGCCCTGTTTTTCCACCCAAAGGCTGTCCATCTGTTTGGGCAAAGTCTGTTGCTACTCTCCATGTGTTGCTGCCTTTGCTTAATCTGCATTGTGTTCCTTTGAAATCAAAGTGCTATACTAATGGTGCTGGACTTCTTCTGTTTGCTTGTTTTCCTGCAAAATCTATTTATTGAGTACCTGTGGTTGTTACTCTGTATGGATGTGTATGTATTCACACATTCAAACATATCTGAAATCACTGGCATTATAAAGAGTTTAATGAAACAGAGGGGTTTGTGATGCTGTAATGTGAACAGCATATGATTTGGGAGTTGATATCTACTGACTTCTGTTTTACGCAGGGAAAGGGGTGTGAAGATTGACAGGAGAACTCATAGTTATAACAAGGTATTAGTTACAGAAGAAGAATTTTCCTGTTCAGCAGTGAAAATCTGCAAGGTCAGGAAAAGAATGGCAGCAGGATTTTAGGATTTAAAAAGTTATCAGTCACTAAGCCATATGTTGTCAAATACTACTGACTACTTCTGAAAGCTTCTGTGACTCTTAAGTCATTGCTGGGCTGGAATTCACAAGCCAGAGTAGAAATCTCGTGGGTTTTTGGATTTGTGGTATTACTGGAAGAGAGATGAGATTGTTTGCTAATAGGGTGCCATAGGAAAATGGGCCTTGAAGTCTTTTAGCAATAGCTGATGGCTGTAAAATAGAGGATTTTGTAATCAAAGTGTTTATATCTGGAGACTGAATCAAATACTGAATCCATTTTGAAGCTTCTCTTTGGAAAGCCAAGGCAAAGATTTGGAAATGGAATAACTGTTAGCAGGAGGCTGGCTCAGCGTTTGCTTGGATCAAACCAGAACGTTCCATTTCACCATATGGTTGACATCTGCCCTGTTCCTGTTGGTCATGTTTTTGTGTGTCACACAGGATTGCTTAGTGATGTTTAACTGCTTTTGAGCAATTATGTAACATTTGAAGTTGCCATATTTTTCCCATTTATCCAAACTCCACAAGTTCCATGTAGAATGGGAGGAAAAGCTGGTTTCACCCTACCCTTCCTCCTTGTGAAGTGTCCAGCACCAACCTGGGGTAAGGTAGAATGTTTTTTAAATACAGGCCTGGGAGAATAAACTTAGATTTCATGTAGAAAGTAATAGAAAACTTGAGGCATAAGCACTCTGGGATAAGCACTCTGGAAACCCAGGCGAGTCAAAATGCAGGCTCTTACTGTCATGTACAGCAGTCTTAGAGTTGAACAACTGTGAAGGGTAGATCTGAAGGGAGTGCAGATTGTTTTGAAAAGGTTTGAATTTACTTAGGGCTGGGCAGGCTTTCTTAATTTTATGTATATTCCTTCCCCCTCCAACTGTCAGAAAAAAGTTGCTGAGATAACAGGGCTCTGTAACATAAAGGGGGACTACTGCTTCCATGTGATTTTGGAAGTAGGACCAGAGGGCTTGTCTGCCTTCATTCCCTGTAACCTCCACAGGAAATACATATACTGAAAGTACTGTGATGCATGAGATCAGTGGTTACTAATACCATATTTTTGATATCAGTAAAAGTTTTATCTGGGGAGTAAACTGTGTTTTGGCAATAAGCACCACACAAATAACGTGGCATTTGCATCTCTAGCTCTGACTTCCACTCTCTCATTGTTTGTCTTTGAACAGAAGCCCTTTATTACTCACTTATCTCACACTCTGCTTTTCTCAATTGCAGTCTTTAAGTAGAGATGCTTTACTCTAGAAACTTCTATATCATCTTGCAGGTTAAGTTATTGTTGATCAGAAAAGTCTGTCATGCTTGCTTTAGATATTGAGGGCGGTATGTTTGGATTTTTAATTTTTTAATTATAATTTGCCTTTGAGTAATTGTTATGTTGTACTGCTGCTCTTTACTGGCTGGGTTCTAATAGTTTTTCTCATTATTTGTGAGCCAACTGGATATTTTGAGTCCTCTTAACTGTTTTATGACAGTCTGGACACAGCTGCCTTATTGTCTCAGTAGCTGTAGGATAAGTGACATACTTTTCTGTTATTCTTGAACAAAAGTCTGTGTGGTTATAACTTTAGACAGAACACAGGTATTTATCAGCTGATGTCCTTCTTTCAGAAAGGGCTACAGAAAAGGCTGCTAAGGCTTTGTAACTCTGGAGGAGAACCTACTGCAGTTCAAAGCCAATGGCTTTTTGCTGGTTTTTGGTTGTTTTTTTTTTTTACTGTGAAAGATGCTCTTTAAATAGATTTGGCTGACTGTCAGGCTTAAAATCAAATGATTCAGATTAGGTAAGTGCAAGATTTCATTACACTGTTTTAAGAGGCAGTCCACCAGAGTTTTATGAAACCCACAAGCATTTTGGATGAGGAAGTTGGAGAACAGTTTGCTATAAAGAGTATTTTCATGCAGCATAAAGCTATACTTGACCCCAGCAGCTTGCAGAGTCTCACTTTGGAGTGTTTCTGCAGAATGTGGTCTCTCCATGCCTCTTGTTGGTCTGAGCAGTTAACAGGAATGTAGAGTGGGTTGATTTTCATGTTTCATGGGTATTGGTTGTTGGCTTGAAAAATTGTTAAAAGAACATATTCTTCATAAAATTGTTCATTTTTTTTCCCCTTCCAATCACTGTAGAAGCATTAAGCTGTCTATAGAAATACCAACGTTGCCACCTCGGGGAGCTGCATTCCTAAAAGGTGATTGACCCATCAGTATTTTGGCTACAGTTTCCTCTAGTGGTTGGTAGGCTGTACCAATACAGTGATAGCGACCAAAAACAGATGTTTGTTGTGTTAGTGTGCTTGCTTTTCTGTCTAGTCCTTTCAGTTTTGGTTTGCATTATCTTGAGGTGATCTCTAAGAAATGGTCATCATTGTGTCTTCTGGAGAAACCTGTGGTGTTTGATCAGGCTTGCAGTACCTGTACTCTTGGAAGTAGTAAATCCATGGATTTGGGGAAACATGTTTTTAGTCTTCACTCTAAGATAATTTTTGTGGTCTTTACTAGCAACTTTTAGCCAAACATTTGGATAATTTGCTTCTGGTAAGTGGAAGGATTTCCCTGGTGTCTGAAAGAGTATTTATCATAACCTTGACAAACTCTGAGTATATTTTCCAAAAGGGCTCTGGGAAGTTAGCCTATGGTCTCTGATGCTCAAAGCTTTGTTGTAACTTTACAACACTTCAGGGCTGAGAACAGTGCAATAGCACATGAAAAACAAGGAAGACCAGTATGAGTCTGTTGTGGGCATCGGTGGCACTGTGAGGTGCTGTCAGTTCCTGGTTCCACCCAGTAGGCACAAGTAGCACAGAGCCAGGTAATTAAGTTGTTCCTTTAAGAGAAAAACTGACAAATGGGTGCGAGCTTGACAGCAAAAGCATTTCAGACTCCTCCCTTCCCCTTCCTCCCAGCACAGCAGTCAAGGCTGAGAAAATGTGTACATAAAGCAGATTTTTTCCCCCTCTATTGTCCCATCTGTACTGTGAAAAAATTCTCGGCAATAGAGATGAATGGAAATCTACCTTTTTGTAGTTGCACTTTGTCTGGGTGTGCAGATAAATCTGTCCTGTATTTCTAGCTAGCTAAGAATCTCAAAAAGAAGAGACGTCCTCAAGAGGAGGAAATAATCTTTTGGTTATGCAGCAGGTGACTTCTGTCAGTCCACTGCCCTGTTTGCTCTTTTCTTCATCCAGCCTCATGGTTATTTGGTATTGAGAAGTTTTTCCACCCCTCTATTTTATTTTATTACCTTCAAGATTGAATTTAAAACTGACTTGCAAAGCTAACTGTCTTTTGGGATGTCTAAACTAAATGAAGACTGTAATATTTATAACTTTGCAATTAAATATTATTTAATCCATGGAGAAATTAGCAAATACTTTCATCATTGTAGGTACATGGAGCGAGTAAGTTCTCTAGCCTGTAGTTCTGAAAACTTTCCCTCTAGCTGAGAAGAGCCATGGGATCAGTCAAGGGATAGTTCTTGTGCCTCTTCACTGACAGAGCCACACTCTTAGGAGCCATCTGGGTGAAAACTTTCAACAAAATCCAATGTCTTGGACAAGTCTGTCTGTCTTTTTTTATTATGAAAAAAATTTTTAATAAGGGATTTCAGAGCTGTTTCTCACCTCTTTAGGTTTCAGAGGTGTTGCAGCATGTGAAGGGATAATTTGCCCTCAACACCATTAATCTACTCCCTACCATCAGAACAGGTGGTAGCATCTTGGGGGCAAGGAGTCTGTTCTCTAAAATCAGACACATTCACACATTGAAGCATTTACCTTGTTCTGTGTTTTGAAAGTTTCTTCAGAAATATAGATAATGAACACTAAATTCTAGACCTCTGCTTTTACTTAATAGTGTGATAAATACTTAAATGGTGGTTTCAGCCATAATTAAATACTTAATTGGTGGTCCTATATGGGAGCATTTTCATTCCTAAATGGAGTTGTTCTAATTCAGCCATGTGCCTGGACTGGGAGTTCAAGCAGTAGCCTAAAATGTTTGGCTGCATGAGAGTGCAGTGAGAGAGGGGTGTTGTTTCCCCACCACCTCCCTTAAAATGAACAGTGATAGTGGGACCTTGCCAGAGAACAAAGAATGCACCTTGAGATGTTATGTTTCTATGTGATTGATTTAGCAAGGGAATGTGGGAATAAACAGGGTCTTGAAATCTTCTGTGGTACATCTTACAGAGTGTTGTGCTCTGCTGTCAAAGGACAGACTCTGGTTTCTTCGGGGCAGAAGCATGTGCTGAACCATGGCCAGCTTTGCTCTGGGGTTGCATTGCTGGAGTGATGCCCCATGCCTCTCATCTGCTGAGCCTGTCTCTGCGGCTGGGAGCCCTCCTGCCTTCCCAAAGGAAGCTGCTACCAAGCAGCATGACTTGATGGGAAGATCTAGAATACTAGATTTGCTTTTTTATTATATATTTTTAATATTTTATTTACTCTTTATTAAAACATTTGTATAATGTTTATTTGAGTTGTTATAGTTGGTTGGTTTTTTTAGAGATTGGTGCAGTTGTGATACGCAGATCTGGTTTTGTCCTAACTGGGTGGTTACCAGCTTAAGTGTTTGCTGCTTGTTCTTAGCTTTGCAAAGGCCGTGTAGCCAAATGAGCAAACTGAGCGTGTTGCTGTGAGCAGTCATGGTGAACACGTGCTGAGAACTCAGTTCTGCTCAGCCTGTGCAGAAGCAGTGCAGGTATTAAGGTGGCACGGTTACTGCAACAGTTTGGACCAGCTTGAAATAGTCATGCTGCAGTGACAGGCGAACTGCAAAGCCTCTGCTCTTGATTTTTGTTCCAAGATGATAAAAATCGACTAAAAAAAATTGTGTTCACTTTGTCGTATCTGAGGTAGCTTTGCTCAAAAAGTACTTGAAAGTTCATTTTGCACCCGTTTGGAGGGTAAAATCTTGTTTTGAACTTCAAGTCCACTGAATAGGTGCACCTCTCAGCTGTGGATCTTGGGCATGTTTTGAATTGTATTTTTATTTTTTGTAGGTGCTGTGGAAAGAAGACCGAGTGCTTGGCTCAGTGGTTTCTGTGAAGCAGCACAGAGCCTGCCGATCTCGGCTCATTCCACTCAGCACTGCTCCGTCTGTGGTGCAGGCTGAGCCACTGCACCTATTGCAAGTGGTGTTGGTTTACAGACTTCCTAAATTGATCCCTAAATAGCCCACACAGTATGGTTGGCTCATGGTTCATTAAGGAATAGAGCAGAGAAAGGGGGCTGAGGCTGAAATTGCTCTGAAATGAATCCTGTGTAAGTTCAGCGCTCAGGAATGTGGCACAACGGGCATGGTAATGGTCTGTGTCTGCAGGCTTGCAAGCACGTCTGAAATTTTGCATGGCACACTGGCAACCTAGACTACTCATCTGTATGTGGATATTTGCCTGCCTTAGAGCAGTGCTGAGACTTCATTAAGTACAGCAGCGTAACATATTCCCTTCTAGTAATATTTTGTTTGTAACACATTTGCAGGTATTTAGGAAATTCTTTCTGTGTTTTGACAGCAGATGAAGTATTTTAATTGTGTGGAAGGTGAAGAATGTGCCTTCACAGATACCCAGGGTATCTTTGTACGGTATTACGCTCTCAGTTGATTTTTGCTGATGGACAAACTCTACTTAGAATGTCTATTTTGTAGTGACTTCATGCTGCAATTAATACTTAAGTACACTTGGATTAGAGTCATCTTGCTCATAGCAGCCATAATAGGTAATTTCAATTGTTATTTAGTGTATCAAAAATAGCATAATTCTAAATGTCATTGGGAATGTCCCCTGAAAATATTATACAAGTTTCTGTAAATACAGGGGGACTGCACTTCTCAGAACTTAAAAAAAAATCTTCTGCCATGAATCTTGTAGTTCTTGTTTCTAGGACTTCCTTAGTTTTTTTTTTTTTTCAATTTCCTGTGAGAAGAGAGAAAAAGTGAACTTGTAGTGGGAAGAGCACTTTCTATTGAATAATTGTTCTAGCTTCTTCAGAAGCTTCTGTGTCTTTTGTAAGACATCGTATATCCCATGTACCTGGATTAAGTAGCATTTTAGAGGTACACTTAGTTTCTGATGAAGGAAACTTGGAGACTAGCATTGTTCTGGAGAGAGCTGTGGGTTGCTGAGTCAGGGATGAGCCTTGTGCCTTCCATATGCAATGTAAAATCCCAGTTCTAGGGTGGAGACTGTGCTAGCATGTATTCACAGAACCACAAATCCTTGTGTGACTGTTAGAATGAATAAGATGTGTTAAAAACAAAACAACACTACAAGATTGTAAAGGATATGTTTGTGTATTTTTTAAAATCTAGTTTCCTTCCTAACCCTTCCAACATACTCCAAGCCCCCTTGCTCTTACATGCTTTTCTCAGAACCCTCTGTTCTTTTCTGTATTATTTAACTTTTTGGGTGGAGGAACGTTTGTATTTTTTGCTTTGTCTCTGAAGATTCAGTGTATTGTGGGAGGTGAGGCAACACTGGTCTTGGCAGAACACCACAAAACCAAGAGAGTAATTAAATGACGCAAGCCTTTGATTATTTTTCTCTCTCAAGCTTTCTGGCACGGCTGGGCATTCCGATTGCAAAAGGAGGATCAGGAGAAGAAATTTCTAAAGATTGCGAGCAGAATTAGAAGAACTGGATCGGAGACTTTCTGCTGCTTTAAAGCTCTTCGCTCTCAAGCGCTGGAGTTACTTGTTCTTCCCCTGTGAGGATAATGTCTCTCTCATCACCTGAGATGGATGGAACTGAAAGGGAGCTACCAACGCTGTGTTTTGGTTTCTTTGCTCCCTTACTAGTTGGATTTTTCCCATCTTCTGCAGGAGGATTATAGAAGGGTTACAGAAGCTGTGTTTTTGGGGGTGTGGGAGGAAGTTGCTGTTTTTCTCCTCTTGATTCTGGGACTTAGATTTGCCATTTGTTCCCTGAAGTAATTGCCTGTTTGGAAGAGGGAGAAGCAGCATAACATGAACTTGCACAGCCATGGATTCCTTCCCTTTGCAAACGTTCTATGTGGCTGCTTGTAAAGGAGGTTTTTGCATACATAAGCAGCAAATACAGAATAGCATCCCAGGCTGGATTTAAAAGAAGCAAACTGCTTGTGTCCTGGCAAAAGGATAAATACTGTTTAAACTCTAGTTTAAAGAAGATTGGGTGTTGTTCCAGTATCAAACTTTTTGAAAGGAAGGTTTTGATCAAGTCAAACACTCTGCCAGCCTAAATCTGCATTTTCCACAGCAGAAGCTAGAAGATGTCTTGGAAAAGGAATTACTTTTCTGTGGGTCGGGGGAATGTACAGGGCATGTTTACTCCACGAAATACCACCTCAATAGCACCCAGTAAAGGTCTCAGCAATGAACCAGGACAGAACAGTTGCTTCCTGAACAGTGCACTACAGGTAAGAGCACAGAATAAAGAATGTTTCTGGTTTTGCTCTCTGTCTGTTGCAGTATTTTCCTAGGCATTGTGCAACAAATATAGCCAGTTTCAGTACATGATTCTTTGTGGGCCTAGCTAGAATAAAGCTACACTTGGATTAGTTGAGTTATAGAACAGCTTTTTAATTTTCAGGTTTTCCACAGCATTTACATAGTCATTGCTTATTGTACTTGAATGTCTTGTTTGTATAAACTTGTAGAATGTCAGCCCAAGATAAAAATATATGTAGAAAGTTTATTTTATAATAGTAGAGTATTGCATAGCTTGCAGAGTATATACTCCTTAAAGTAAATTTATCTCTTTTGTTGAACCAGTCAAGGTCAAGGTTTGATAATACCCATACAAGATCCTTTTTATGTAGTTCAATTTTCTTCCTAGCTGCTAATTTGTAGCTTAATTTAAATGACTGAGTGTTTACCTTTTGATTTAGAAGAAAAACCTTTTATGGTGCCAAATTCAGTGGAGTGGTATGGCTGCTGTAGAGGTATTGTCACCATTTAGATGTTTTGAATGTCTGATGGCTGAGATTCAGTTGTTCTGGCAGCAGGGCTTAAAACTCCTTCGCATCAGTTTGCATCCCTTTGTATGACTTGTCTGTGCAGCACAGACTGTGTCACCGTGCGTTTGTTTTGCTATTGTTTTTCTTTTCCATGGGTACAATCAGGTTCTTGACTAACTTCAGGCTTCCCTATAACGCCAGCACAAATAATGCAAATCTGTGTATCTGTGACCCTCCATAGGCTTAATATGTTAGGAAATACAGGACTAGGTACAAAGAGAAGTTTCCAGGGATGTTCTGTATCAATTATCTTTATTAAGCTCTAAGCTGTAATCACTGGCTGCCTCCTAATTGAGTTACTGAACCTAGGTCAGGACTAAGTAGATTCTAGCACCAGCTGCATACCATACATGAGGATGAAAGTGTATGACCTGGTCTTTAGTCTGCTACAGAAACTCTTTTCTTCTAAAGCCCAAGAGAGATAGGATACTGAAAGTACTTACAGTCAAAACTGAATTTAAAAAAAAAGGTCATAATTTTGTAAAACACATACTTCTGGGGTTTATCCTAATTTTTTAATACTCATTCTGAAATGCTCTGCAATGTTTGTTCTACCTTACTCTTATGAATTTCTATAAACATTCAAGATAAACTCCAAAGGCAATTACATAAAAAAATTGGACTCATTCCTAAATGTAATTTTTTTGTCCTGTTGTAAAGTCTGCAGTAGTTCTTCAGGAATGTTTGTGTGTAATCAGATGTTTTTAAGGCTTATGTTTCCTCCCAGGCCCTTAAGTACAGGGATAGTTCAAGTATAAACATAGCCATGGCAATGATGAAGTTTTGGGAAACTTACAGATTACATTTAAAAATGTGTTTATTGAATATTACATATTACTCTGGTTTAGATAATAAATTGTTCCAGTTGGAAACAGTTCTTGAAACGGGCACAAAATTTTTCAGGGTGCTTCATTTTTTCTATCTAGTTGCTCCAGACAAATTAATCAGAAATAAGAAGTTTGGTTCCTCTGTTTGTGCTAGTGAAGCATTTAGCCAGTCACATGTCAGCCTGGACCTTGCTGCTCTGTCCGGAACCTGGTAGGACGTGATTTAGGTCAGGGCTTCTTTCAGTGCAAGCTTCTGCCTTCTGAAAGGCTGGTGACTGAGGTTTGCAGGGAAGTCCAGTTACTGTTAGAAATAGCCAGTGCTGACCACATTTGTAAATAAAGAGCTGACTGTGAAACACTTCAGAGATGGGTATTGTTGCTATTTTACAGATACAAATTTGGACAGTTTCCCAAGACTGCAGAGATTTAGTGGTAAAATTTAAGAATTAAACTCAGTGTTAGAGCAAATGTCACCTCTCACTGTTGCTAGTAGAACATGGGAAAGCCTGCTTACTTAATCACACACCTGATATTACCACCATACCTGTCCTGAGAGAAAGGTATAACAGCCCTAGCAGGTCAGGGTTGGTAATCATGGCCTGTGAGTACGCTTAGCAATGATAATATTGGGCATAACGGCTTTTCGTAGTTTACCACTGTTGCTTGCACGAACTCATTAGTGTACCTGCTGTTGGTGTTCCATTTTTCCAGCATTTGGGCTTTCTGCTCAGAAAAAGAAAGCTGCATAGGATTGGAGAATGGAAGAGTTTCACTCCCAGCAGTCAATGGAGTGTCCTTGGCAGCTCTGCTCAGCCTCACGGTGCAGCTGCCCAGTGGCTGGCCCTGGTGCCAGCACAGGGAAGCAGTCAGGGCATGTGCTGTTTAAACTAGCACTGCCACATGGATAAAAAAGCAAGTTTTCTAATCTAAAAGCATATGGCAAGAAATTCAGAGGAAAGTCCTACTGTAAATTAGTATATGTTGAAGGTTACAGCTGAAGAAGAAAGTTGAAAACACCAACTTGCAGTGGGATAAATGGCATCCCTTTTTAAAGGTGATGTCCACTATGACATTAGTGTACTTCTTGGATTATTTAGCATATGCAGTTTTTTTAATCAGAAGCTTATGCAGTATTTTGTTGTATGTATTCATAAAATTGTCTGTGCCCCTTGTTGTGTTTCAGGTTCTCTGGCACCTGGACATTTTTCGCCGCAGTTTCCGGCAGATCACAACGCACAAATGTATGGGTGATTCTTGCATCTTCTGTGCTCTTAAGGTAAAAGTTAGCAATAAATTGTAAACCATTTAAAAAAATATTGAACAGAAATATTTATGATACTTAGTTAATAAATGTAATCAAACTTGCACCTGAAAATTTGTGAGAGCAAGATACATCTGATAGCTACTGGTTCAAGACCCTTACAGTACTGTTCCTAAAATTTGTTCAAGCCAAAAAATTGTGAAAATACTGTTGGTAAAGTTTCAGATTCAAAGACACTTATCAATGGTGTGCAGGTCATTGTGAGCCTCCATTAGTTCAGGCAGTAAAATATAAGTTTCCTTAATTTTTCCAATTTATCATTTGGTGTACAAATACAATACCATATCCAGTTAATATGCTCATCAACATTTACTTTTTTCCCTTTAGAGCTACTTTAAATGTCAGGATGCAGAAGGCCATTTATCTAAGCCTTTCTGTTCAAAACTGTTGATTATGTAAGACTAAAAGGCTGTTTTCTACTGTAAATATTGATGTCTGCATTAAATGGCTCTGCTCTTTGTAGTCTCTGTTTTTAAAAACATCAATTCTGTTTGTAGCTGCAGATGCAATAGCTGACTGTCACAGAAGCTGCCTGGACAGTAAGATCTAGATTCTAGCTCTGATTCTGAGTATTGCTATGTACTTGAGTAAATTGTGCAATCCTGTGTCTCTGTTTGTCTCTACCAATTATTTTGTAGCACTTCTGGGGTTTTTTTGTGGCCTCTGTTCTAAATTTTGCTAGCTCAAACCCACAGCTTCTTGTGGGAGAAATGGACATGATGCAAACATGATGAAAATACCAGCTTTAATCTTCCTGAGCAGTGATTTTCTTTTCTGAAATTGAGACTGAGACATTTTCTTTGATCATAAATGTGTTCTAAAATCCGACTAAATATATAAATTAATTGTGGGAGAATTTGTGTCATGAATTCTGTGTGCAGTAATGAAGAGGACAGACAGCATGTCTCATAAAGATGGCAAAATAGAATGTGTGAGGTTTAAATTAAGATCATCTGAAGTTCCCAGGCAATATTTATGGTATAATAGCTGTCTTACTGCTGTTAAGTGACATCACAGATGCTCTGGTAGAGACAGGCTTGAAATGAATTATATAGTGAGTTCTTGGACTGTCGTTGAGGGGTTTTCCCTTACAAATGAACAGCAAAGAGAAGACTATTAAGGCATGATGTAAGAGAATTTGTTTCTTTCTAAAGGGAAACTTGTCTCAAAACATATCTGTGGAAATGATGAGACAGGATGATATTCACAGCAGTATCAACAGAGAATATAACAGTGGGTTAGGAGCAAGACAGTGCATCGAAAGAGAGATACAGCTGTTCAGACAAAGAAAAGCTGGAGTATTAAATGTATCCTCTTCCTGAAAGGGGAATGACAAGACTGTCTGGTTTGAGTTCATTAAATTCAGTGGAGTAATTTAAAGGTATTTTTTGGATCATGCCCTCAAGCGCTGCCAAGTGATTGTTGGCATTCTTTGTTAGTCAAGATGAGGTCGGAAAGAAAATTATTTAGAAACTTGCCATGAATGTAATCTTTTGCCATTCTAGGGTTTAACCTAGCAGCATGATATGTCAAGGAATTGCCAGGAGATCAGACAGGTTCTGTCATGAATGAAAGTAGGCTCTCAATTCTGCGTTAGAGTTCAGGTTTTAATATAAAGATAATAGTTACAAATCTCTCTGTATAGAGTACTGAAAAAGAGGGAGGAGGTGTGAAGGGATATCACAGGAAAAAGGAGAGGATGAACCTTTGCAGGACTGGTCTTGAAAGATGAACTCTGGGCAAAGATGCATGTGGATTAGCAGTACCAGTATGAAAGGGAAAGCATTACAGTAAAACTGGAAGATGACAGGATCTCTGGAATATATGTATTAAAAGCAGACATTGGGCCAAAGAATGTTTAATTTTGTTGGTAAAATTCTTGCTTTTGATGTCTTCAAGTGTGTAGTGTGCTATTATAAACTTGTAAGTGACAGGTGGAGTGGCAGAATTCACAAATTCTATGCCTGCAGCCATATGCTTATTTTTTAAATTAAGCAGCCTTTGAAAATGTTGCTGCTCTCTCTTCTCACTCTCAGATATGTGCAAGGATTTGTGTGTGTGTGTGTGTTTTTGGTTTTGTTTGGTTTTTTTTCTGCCTGAAGTTCTTAGCAATGCTATGCCTAACTGCAAGGTGTTACAACCCTTAATTTCCAATAAAGCGATAACATTGCACCAAATCCTCTGCTACTTTTGCACATTTTGGAAAACTTGCATCTGGTTGTTTACAGAATTCTTAAAGCTCACAAAAACTCTACAGAATGCATAAGCAATTAAAGAGTTACCTAGACAAGTATTTATGAATGTGGGCAGTAACCCACATTCAGTACTTGAAAAAGTAAATAAATTCCAACTGGATCCAAATCAAAAAGTTAGCATTTTCTCTATCTATTGTCTGTTCTTCATGGGAGATAGCTATGTGTTCTACCCAAGTCTGTGTCAGAACCTCTTTCTCTGGGTGATACTGTGCCAAGCTTTCGCCTTTATCTTGTGTCAAATGTCGATGTGTGTACATAAATATTTGAAAGTTCCCCCTCCCCCATTTTTGTGTTATCAAGTCAAATATTATTATAAAGGTGAGTAATAAAGGCTGTCACTTAACTCTAAGTGAAATTGGGGGTGCAAGCCTCCTCTCAACCCCCCCCCCCCAAAAAACCTCTGGATACCAGAAACATAGGTTGTCTTGCTTGAATGCAGCTAAAAAGGTAGGGGTATTCACAAGGGACAGTCTCAAACTGTGGAGATGATCACATTCATCTTCATGAACTCCTTAAGCAGGCAGTAGAAGGGGGGAAAAGGCTGTTTAAGGTATTTACTTGTTCTCTGCTGCCCTCTGGATCAGTGTTTTCAAATTGCTCTATTTTTTTCCTCCTGTAAAAGTTTGTCTGTCTGCTACATGGTATGTGTAAACTTGTAAAAGACAAGTGAGATAATGTGCTTAATGTGGACCTAATACTGCAAGCATCACCAAGAGCATGTTTTGTGTCCCAGTGCAGCAGGATCATCCCCTTCCTTCTGTGCTCATCTCTTCCCTTGCCCCAGCAGTCCTTTCTGCTCTGGAAGCCTTTGACTGTTGTCCTGCCAGAGTAATGCTGGCTTAGCCTCCAGGTGTTTGACATCCTCTTTCTCTTGAATCTTGCCTTAGGCTTTGCTAAGATGAGGGAGAAGAAGTGGCTGGATCCAGTGGGAACACAAGAATTTGGAGCTCTATACCATGCGAAAATCTCCTATTAGGGTCTGGGGAGAGGTAATTAGCCTTGCATGCTGTCAGGTGGATCTGCCCAAAATACTTGCCCAGACCAAGCAAGGTGGAGGCAGGACATGTTTACTCTTTCTTCAGAGCATGCTGGCATGTGCAGGTTCCAGCCTGGCCTGGGAAGGGGACAATACTTGTGGGGAGGAGTCTATGTCGTGTCCCCCCACATCACTTCAGGGTCCCTTCACAAGGTACCTGACACTTCCTGTGTTGTGCAGAGAGGGCTCGTGCTCTTCTCTGGCTCTGAAATGTTGCTCTGAAGGTGACATCCTCTTCCTGTTGACTCTAGAGGAAGATAGTCTTCTCTAAGCTAAATTTAGCCTTGGAATAACACTGAAGAAGCTGTATTTTTTCAACGCTTTCTTGGCTTGCTGCAGCTGTTTCTAGGGATTCTGATGTCATGCTCAGTATTTACTGGAAATGCTCAGCTAGCTCTCTAAATATTTCTTGTAACTTCAAATATGGGCTCACAGAACAGTGATGTCATACCTGATCAGATCACATTTTATTTTTTGTACCACATTGAAGACTTCCGTTGCACAAATTCTTGAAGTGATTTTAAAACTTGATGTGCTACCTGGCTATACTTATGTGGCTAGAAAATGAACCTTCAAATCATTCCAGACATCCATTCCATGGTTATTTTGAAGAAACCTTGCATCAACAGCTATAAAAAGACAAGGGAGAGCTGCAGACACTGTGCTGGAATCCCAAACACTGTTGCTTAAGATGTGGCATTATTTAAATGTTCTTTTCAATACACAAGCTGTTCTTACCACTATGTGGTTTGCCTGCTGTAACACTGGAACAGCTTTTTTATTTATTATTGATGCTGAAGTTCGCTATGTTTTGGTTTATTTTCCTTTTTTTTCAGCATGACTTTGCTTTGGTGTTTGTTTATCACAGCTGGAAGAGGGTAGGAAGGGGGAAATCCGTCCTCTGTACTGAGCATGCCACAGAGAGTTTGTTCTCCTTCCAGGGATTGTACTGGGAGCTCCATAGTGCCCGGATATAGGACAGGGTGTTTTTTGTAGGTCACAAAGAAGAATGCTCTATTGATTGATAAATTCCAATAGAGCTGGTTTTTTCTGCAGTTCTGACATGTGCAACAAAAGCAGGAAGAATGTGAATTTTCTGTGTAGAAATCATGTTGTTGTCTAAGATGAAAATGGAGAACAGTAAGGTTTTATAGCGTTTTAAAGAAGTGGAATGACTATAGTTAGTTCTGATTAGGCACTTGCTTGAAATGGAGTGATTTATTATGAAATGTTCATCATGTGGTTGAGACAATAATATGTTCGTTGCAAAGATTTCATTTTTGTGTTTTATGCTTTTTTGAAATCACAGTTGTATTTCCGGGCAAAAGAGTAATCAAAATACGTACAATAATTACTTTCATTGTTTAAACTTTTTTTTTTACAGTTGGCACTTGCAGTTAACTGCCTGCCAAATAAACTAGCAGCAAATACAGTTTTCTGAGTTAATAAACAGGTAATTGAAGCTTCCAAATAACAATTGCTTGTTTTGATCTTGATCAAGCAGTTAATGAATTGTTACCTGGTAGATAGGCACATTCTGTGATTTGGGTTTCTTTCCCTGCCAACCTCCTAAAAAACAGTTGTGGAAAGTATTATTTTTGCTTGATTTTGGTAGTAGCCAGGGCTGCCTGACTTGAGAGTCTGTGCTGGGAACTTGATCTTAATATACAGGATACAGTGTAAGTACAAATGGAAGAAACACAAAAGAAAGGAATAAAGGGAAATCTAAGGTGATTATCAGACTTCGAGGTTTGAAGAGAGATCAAAAGACACAAAATCAAATAGAGCTAGAATTTATTGCAACCTTGAAGACTAATACAACGTGAGGAAATATGGGGAAGAAATGTGAGCTAGTGGAAGTACTGTGGGTGGAGACTGATGTGTTTGGATAGGAGAAAAGTGTTTTTCAGCAGCCAGAGTTTGAAACGGGTTGTACGAGTAAGAGGCTTCACTGGGAGAGTGCAATGTTCTAGATGACAGATGAGGTACTATAAGCAAGAAAAAAAGTCTGCTGAATTGAGTAGAGTAAGAAAGGCATGCGGTTGAAATTGAGAGAAAGCTTAAAAAAATTATACAAACAAAAACCCCCAAAGCAAAAACCCCATCACCAAAACCCAGAAACAATTGATTAATGTAGGGACTACTAAGGCGTTTGAGGGGAACATACTTTGTTCTTTCAAAGAAACACCATCCAACTAGAGCTGCAGTGATATCCCCATACAGAAGAAACTTCTGCATAATTCTGGAAAGGAATAGTTAGTTCTCAGAAGGCTGCCATGAACACAAATTTACAGTGCATGAACACTGATCTGATTCAGTAGCTGTTGCCTTTTGTCTTCAGCCATCAATTTATTCTTATGTCAGCCTACTTTTGCATGCTTGATTAAAAAGTCACATGTGCATGTATATGAAGTTTGGTTTGTTTCATAGTATGGTTAGTTACATACTGCAGATGTCAGTTTACCCCAGATAAATGGAATACTTTTCTCCTAGGGAGGAAACACTATTCCAAACACTAAAGATAATTGGGAGCAGATCTTGTAAACTGGGGGGGGGTTTCAAAGTTACTGCAACTTTCAAATCTTTGAAGTTTAAAAGAACTCCCAAGAACGCATGTCAATCCCATCTATTACCTCAAAGAATACTTGTTATCTTTATTCTGTACACCAGAAGAATAACTTGGTTTATGATCATGCATGTGGATGTTAGTGTTCTGAAATATCTTCAAGGTTTTCCACTTGAAGAGTTGTATGATAAATGTTCCTTGTTTCAAACCTTAGGTTGTTGTCCTTCATTTGATCTTTGATCAGTATATATCTAGAAAGTTCATATTAATCCCCACACTTCCCAAAGTGCAGGATGTTATTTTGGAAGCCCACTGACTCTGCAAGGCTTTGTTCTGATGTATGTCAGAGGCCCAGCTGTGTAGCAGTAGAAAGGATGTGAAGCCTTCAGTTAAAAAGCTAGGAAAAAGCCTTCTGCGTGGTAAAAGCCAAGTGAGGCCCTACAGTTGATTGCTTGGCATGGTTAAGGAAGTTCCAGGTTTGGACCCATGTGAGAGCAAGCTGGGGAAAGATAACAGTGTAATTGAGGTTGATCTTGACTTAGTATTTGGGGAAGAACTATATGCAACTAGATGGACTTTGGGACTTAATTGATGTTAAAGAACACTTGTGCTTCCTAATTTTGTTCTCTGCTACTCTTTCCAGACTTTTGAAGAGCTGTAGGGAAGGGGATGTGAAGGTAGATAGGCTTTTTTACTATATAGGCCTCAGGAATGCAGTATAACCAGAACACAGACTTCCTATCTGAAAAATCCCTTGCTCATACTGTTCTGTCTTGGCTTGTAGACTGACCAATATGCCAAGAACATATTTTCAGTGTAGAAATCAAAGTACTGCTTTTAATACAGTATTAGTGATTCTTCGATTTTATGTTAAGCCAGTTCTTTTTTTGTTCTGCATCCTTGATTTTAGTTACTGAAAACTGATAAAACAGCAGCAACGTCCCTTTTTCATGAAGCTTATAGCAGTGTCCATCCATATAGTTGCCACAGTTAGGGACACACTCATTTGTGTTGGAATTTAGTCATTGAAAGAGATCATCAGTGCAGTGACTACACTGGTGGGATTCCACCATCTTCTGTTTCAGTTGAAGATTTTGAAAGAGAACAATGTTTCATATATAAAGTGCTCATGTTCCATAAACACTTGGAGGAGGAAAGGTGCTGTGGGAACTCCTGGGGCAGAATCGGCAGCACCTTCCTGGTCTGCAGCCATCTGGCTTTCATACCGGTGTGTGGAACAAATGTTTCAGTGATTAACAGTATCACTCACAGGCAACACCTTCAATTAAGGGGGGTGATCTGACTTAGATAATTTGAAGTGATGAAACTGCAGGAAATGCCACACCTGTCCATCTAGGGTTAAGAGACAAGAAAGACCTGTTCTGAAGGGGAGCAAAGAACCTATCTTGGAAAATAAAGGGGGATCAACCCCAACAACCCCATCTCCCCCCAGAAAACCCCAACCCAACCCCCTGATGGAAACGTAAGAAAAACCAAACTCCCTTATGTTTCAGTGCTTTTGACTCCATTTGAGGTGTTTTTGGGACTTTCTACAAGCACGGAGTTCCAACATGCTCTAAACAGCACTGTCTGATGACATGATAAGATTTGATCTTACGGGATTAAAATGCACAATTACTCACTGGTTTTGAGATTTTTTTTCCTTGTAGTCTTAAATAACACTATACCATTGTGTGCTATGTCATTACAAATTTGAGGAAGCAGTCTTCCATGTAATATTGGGATCTTTTACTTCCTGATTTTTTCATTCTTCACAGAATTCTTTGACATTGCTTAATTATTTTTTGTTCCATGGTAAGTATACTATTTCTTTAAAGACTGAAATTTAAAAGAAGACTTTGCTTGCTTGCTTCTCCTTTTACCAAGTTTAGAGCCTCCATTGATTCTCACCCGCTAGGAGTGCAGATCTATTTCAGGGCTCTCATTGAAGCAAACCAGGTCCTGTCCATCAGCTTATGGCAGTGAGGTTGCAGACCAGTCACTAGACAAGTGTCCCCGTTTCCATGAAGTGAGATTGAATAAACAGAATAAACACATTTCTAAAGCACAGTTGCGAATATTTTCAAGTGCTCTTAAATTATTTAATGTGAAGTGTGAAGCAGGAGCTAGATTTCACTGCCTTTTTATTTTTTAAGGTTCACTGAAATGAGAAAATTCACTAATGAAACATGAAGCTTGCTCAGTTATGAGAGTGACAGAAATGGTGATCGAGTTTAAGTGTAGAGATTTTGTCATTCTTTCAGTTTTATATATGTGTAGATAAAAGATAACTGAGGAGAGGTATTGTCTGTAATTGATGAAGTATCATGCTTACTGCCTCACAGCTTTCTCTTCATTACCACTTTTCTCATGATTCTGTGCTACTCTAATAAAGGCAATAGTAGAAGAGCTATGGTCACAAAGAGCCTTCACCCATGAATGAGCACCTTGAGGACTACCAGAATACAAGCTACAGTAAAGAGAGATGGGCATATTTGCATGTCTTGGATTATGTGAACACTATAAATGGTACCATTCCTATGGGCAGAAATGGCAGGGACGTGGAGGTTGGTTTGCTGCCTGTGCAGTGACAGCTGTGCTTTGCACTCTTCCAGCTTCCTCAAAGCAGACAAAATTGTACCATTTGGCAAACCTCCCAGTTTACCTTCTCATTTCCTGGTAAGAAACAAGTAAGAATAGTTAAAGGAGAGAGAGATTCAGATTATTTCCTATTAATATAGGTCCTAAGTATGTTGAGGAGAAGCTTTCTGTGATTAAAGGAAGAAGTGCTACATCCATTGTGAATCACTGCAGATTAGTATAGATTTGAAAGAAAAGCAAACAGGCAAACCAGTTTGGTTTTCTCCTCTTTTGCTAAGTTTAGAAGGCAGAAAAGCCAACTGGTGCACAATTAAAGGGGACCCTTTTTCCCTCTCTTGCAGCAAGAATTGAGGTTTTGCACAGTCTGTAGAGAAACTGGAAGTTTTATAGGAAAGGACAAGAGAATTTTGAGATTGACACTGATTAAGATGGTTACTTGTCATATGAAATGAAGTAGAAAGTACAGCACAGTGGTGATGGAGAGTTGTCTTGTATGAAAATAAGGACTAGAAGTTCTTTTACTTAAACTGAAGATCTTGCATACAGAATTATGTTCCTGTTTTTGTAGGAAGGACACAATGAAAGTTAAATAACTGTTCAGATGATGGTTTGGATATTTCACACACCTGTGCACACAAGCACATGAAATAAATGTGGGGATTTAATCAGTGGGGAATGTGTGCTGAGCTTTCATACATATTGCCTACACTTCAGACAATAATGTGTCTTTTTAGAGCTACTTATCCTTGCAAATGGTTACCCAGGTGATGTGGGAGTTACAGTTCTGAAAATGCAAGTTTATGGCAGCAAGTGAACAGCTGGCTATACGTAGAAACTGCTATTCCTGTTTGCCTTTTCCCTCCTGCATGTTGACACAAAAATAATCTAATTCTTACCCACTTTGACTTAAGAAATGTAAATTCCATAAAGTGTGCAAGTAGCACGTTGTGCCTGCTTAAGGGCTAGGGTGGTTGGTAGGAGTTGCTTAAAAGAGGATACAAGGTGGCATGTGTAAACTTAAAGTGAGAAAGTTAAATTGAGAGGGAGAAATGGGAATAAAAAGTTAGAAGTTTTGGTGTTCATTGTATTTGCTTCAGCAATTGGATTTGGAGAAAGAAAGAAAAATCCAGGGGGGATTGACACTGTGGGAAATTTGCTCCTAACCCTCCCTTGTATATGTGAAAGGAAAGGGAGAAACACACAAAGGTGCATATGATTTCCAAAGAGGAACTTTTAGGATTTTCTCTTGTAGTCTGTGTACCATACAAATATATCTTTGTGTTGCAGGATCTAAGCAAGTTAAATGTTTGCTGTTTGTTTTCGGATAAATTGAGTCATATTTTGAAAATACAGTAACTTAATTATCTTTTTGGTTTCTTCCTAGGGTATATTCAACCAGTTTCAGTGTAGCAGTGAGAAGGTACTGCCTTCTGATGCCCTGCGCACTGCTCTTGCAAAGACATTTCAGGATGAGCAACGCTTCCAGCTGGGCATCATGGATGATGCTGCTGAATGTTTTGTGAGTATAACTGAAAGATGGCTTGACAGGCACAGATGTGGCCCACCACTACACAATCTTTCCTGACTTTTTTTTCGCTTTATTTTTTTTTCTGTTTCTTCTTTCCCCAAATTGCAACAGACTTTGCATGTGTGGCCTGGTAAAGTTCACAGAGAGATCCCCAAGCTAATGATTTGGAAATACTAATATCATCGTTAACCATTTTTACAGTTACTTTTGCATATGTACTGCTTGTATTCTCAAGTGTGTCTTAGATATAAATGATGAAAAAATTGCACTGCAAGAATGATCCAGGATTCTGGCTTTAAGGATCACCTCAAAAGGGTGAAAGGACATTTTGTTTGCCAGTTATTCTGAAATTGTGTTTTCACAGGAAAATTGTTCAAGGGAAATTGTGCAAGGTTAGAGCTGTTTTGCCAAATAATTAATCTTGACCTGTTTCTTGCAGGGCTATAAACCACCCAGGCAGCTAATAGTGATAATGAAAAGTGTTCTGCTGGAAGAGGTGTCAAGAGACTTCTGGCACCCACAAATTAATGTTTGCAGCAGTGGGAGGAGAAGAGGTCTTAGGACAAGGGCTCCTGAGAATTTTAAAACAGATGTAGTTGTATGAAAGAATGTCTAGAAAACGTTTAGTCCTTTTGTTTAATACAGATTTAGTCTGACTCTTCAGTTATTAGTTCTCCCCCTTTTTGATAGAATGTAGATTATGTGCCATATTTCAAAATGCTTGTGGAATGTAGAAGTTAATTTATTTGTGTTGATGAGAAGTTAGTGTCAATCCAGTGGTTTTTAAAGTGCATAGGTGCTCTGCCTATTACATTTGGTCATATCCATTGATGCTTGAGAATTGGACAGAAAAATCAGCAGAAGACTCTTCAGCAGTGCTAGTAAATAAAATAAATGGTTACCTGATGGAGCATTTCAAATGGGAAGTGGAGGCCATTTTCAGTTTTATCCGAGAAATACCAACTTTTTTGTTTTCGAAGGAACTTTCACTAATTTGCAGGAGCCTTCTGGCTTTACCATCATTGCATCTGACATGGTTTTGTGATTTATATCTTAACTTTTGGCTGAATTTGAAATTATCTAATGCATTTTTTCCTTTTTTCCTTTTTTCCTTTGGCTAGGAAAATCTGTTAATGCGAATTCACTTCCACATTGCAGATGAGACAAAGGAAGATATTTGCACTGCACCACATTGTGTTTCCCATCAGAAGTTTGCAATGACTTTATTTGAACAGGTGAGGTAATGGTATGTGCTTAATACCAATCGCCAGTTCTCAAGTTTCATGTTTTCATTCCTAAAACATGCATTGCCATGGTAAAGAAATGTACAGGCAGAAGTGTTGCTGTGAAAAGACCTGCTTACTCTTGTGTTTTATATATTATTTCTCTTTAGTGTGTTTGTACCAGCTGTGGGGCCACCTCTGATCCATTACCTTTCATCCAGATGGTACATTATATTTCCACAACCTCACTCTGGTGAGTTGAGTTTTCCACAGGAAGCCTTGCTTTTTTTCCCCCTTTTTTTTTTTCATATTGGTATTGCAGTTTGAACTTGATGATTTTTATTTATGAAATGCCTAGAAGATGGCTTCTTCAAACTTGACGGAGCTTTGATAACTGTGATAAAGAACATGAGGATTCAGTGAAGCAGCAGATAGCAATTTAGGCATGGATCAGTGTGTCTGCTTGTTTATGATTCTCAGTCTTGACAACTGTAGTAGCAAGGACTCATGTACATTTTGAAAAACTTTAATGTGAGCAGGTGGTTTGAGAAGACGGATAAGAAAAAAATTACACTGAAAATGACCTTTGGACATCTACTCTGTCCTCCTGTTCAAAGCAGGGCTAATTTCAAAGCTGAATCAAGCTGCTTGGGGTTGTGTGTAGCTGAGTTTTGAAAGTGTTTAAAGGACAAAAATCCCATTACTTCTCTCGGCTGCCTGTTCCAGTTCTGAACTGGAAGTTTTATTTTCCTCCCTCATGGTTACCAGGGCAGTTCCCCAATAGCTAGGGGAAGATGGAGAAAGAGAAATTCTCACTGGAGGTCAGATATGATTTGCCCTTAGTAAATCCATGCTGGCTGCTCTGACTTGCCTTGTCCTTCATATGCCTGGAATTGATTTCCAAGGGGATTGATTTGGTCTGTCATGGCCCCAGGTGGTGGAGTGAGACTGACTAGCCTGTAGTTCCTCAAATCCTCTTTCTTGGACAAAGATATAGCTCTTGTTTAATTAGTTACTGGGGTACTGCCCACTATGACCTTTCATTAAAGGTGGTGCACAGAACATTAGGTCTATAGCAGATTGTTTGAACTAATGCTGGAGAAGTCATCTTTGAGTAGATGGCTGCTCAATTGAAAGCTGTTTAAATCTGATTGAGACAGGAGTCTTTTTTGCTTTGGTCTTGAAGTTTTTATTGAGATTAGAACTTCCCTTTGTTTTGTGTCTGGCAAGTGAAGCATGTAGTTACAGAGCCTGATAAAATTGTCAGGAAAACTGCTGGTTGCCCTTCACATGCAGATCTTTTAAAAGGTACCACTTTAGCCGTGTACCAAGAGTGCTGCAAAGCATTCCCCCATGTGGCTGCTGCCTGCTGTTCCATTGAGCTGTAGTTTTTGATTAGATTCCAGCAGACTTTGTGTTATCAGGAGATTGTTTATTAGAAAAATGGGAAAATAGTTACGTTAATGGTATTCAGTGTTTTATATGAAATATCACAATAGATCATGCATTATTTTAAAAGTACCAATACATAGTGGTATATTTATTTACCTCTGAAACAATTTTAACCTTGAACGTGCTTTGAGCGCTAATTTTCTTGTGTAGATATTGTCATCTTTCTTTCAACTTTGACAATGAAATAAATGGGGCACTGTGCTGGTTTTTGTTTGTAGTTTTACTGTGTGCTTTACTGTCTTACTTTACAGTGAGGTTATTGAAAGGGAAGGATTTTGAATCAAATATTTCATTTTGAAACCAAGTATTTATCAAAATGCCAAAGTTTGCTTTTAAGAGAGAAAATTTAAGCCAAACAATCTGTTTCTATTTTGAGTTTTACTTGTTTTCTTTACGCAGTATTGTTGTGGAAGATGTAGTCATTCACACTTAATTATGTGGTTTTTTCTGCCCTATGATGTTAAATATAAAAAATGTTATATATTTAAAGTTTCTTAAGTTTAACAAAACTTAGGTGAAATGTACACTAGCTTAATGTAGGTTTGTGTTTTATTTTATTATTAAACTTTTGTTTTCCATGCTTCATCCTGAAGCAATCAAGCAATTTGTATGCTGGAGAGGCGAGAGAAACCAACTCCAGATATGTTTGGGGAGCTCCTGCAGAACGCCAGCACTATGGGGGACCTGCGAAACTGTCCAGTGAGTGTCCTTTGTTTGCTCTGGGGGTGTGGTCAGGATCTCAGCTATTCAGTGAAGGAAGGGAAAAGTTAGTGATGATGAGTGCTGCTTTGACGAGACACAAGTATTAAGAATGGGAATTTTATGTCTATTGTAAGTGCTAGATTTCTAAAGTAAGAGTTTGATATCTTGTTCTGCCTTTTAATAAGGATGCAAAAAGTTATTATCAAACTTTTTTTACATGTTGATTAATAGGTAGGGCAGGAAACAGCTACATGGTTGCTGTTTCGTGTAATGCTAATGCTAGGTGCATTACCAGTCCTCAGTGAAGCATTACAGGCTCTTAACAAGTGCTTGTTCTCTAGGGCCAGTGTATTTCCATTTTATACCTGGCCCCCCTCCCAATTTATAACTCTGAAACCTGGATTAAAAGTGGCCATTGAATTTTATTTTTCATATTGGCAAACAGTGGCTCACTTAACTGGATAAAAGAAATTAAGGTATTTTATTGTCATTTAAAAGGTGCATATGAGTCCAGCTATTTAATAACCAAAGCATGTGAAATTTAATAGAAATACTTTCTTGATCAGGGCAAACTGCTCTTTGTGAAATAGTTGGATAAAATTGCATACCAGCATTAGCTGCTCCTTTCTTTTTATACTCAAGAAATTTTTCTGTTGAGATCTAGCTAAGGGTGGCCTCAAAGTCATGGAAGGGAAGCTGTTTATCAGGATGCCATGTTCCTGCTGTCATGCTGAAAATGCTGAAGGAAAGAAGACAATTTAAGTGTAAAATAGGTTGGGAGGTAACACACAGGATTGCTTGTGCTTTAAATGACCCTTGCAAAATACATATGAATGAAATCATCTTAGTATTAAAACCTTATACCTACATTTAAATATCAGTGTCCTCTACAGTTTCTTCTGTTTTTTAAATTTTTCATTTTTGTCTCTCATTGATGGTTGGGAGTGAAATTCTGGTTCAATTTTATAGATTGCTGTGGGGAAGAGGCTCAGTTCATGATCTCTTCCCTCATTTTAGTGTCAGAAATTATTATATCCACTTGTGAAGCTGGACTCTGTAGACAGGAGAAACGATTCTCGGTGTGAAAATGTTTTTTTTCCCCTGGAATCTTGCAGAGGTACCTTTGTGCCTCAGAGAAAAAGCAGATGTTGCAAATGGGCTTTGTCACAGTTTTCATCGTGTTCCCCAACTCCGTTGTGTCATCGACATCCCCCTCTTCCCCCCAAAACAATGCACTGGTTGTTATTTAAAAAGTTTAAAATTGGAAGAAAAATCAAAACAGAAAGTAAGAAATTTAGAACTCCCATGAGTTACTAAAGCAACTGAATTATTCCCCTGCTCTTCCAGCTGCTGTTCTCATATTTGTGTGAATACTGACCTAACTATAGGGTGTAAAATGGGATGCTTGAGAACCACTCAAATTTAAAAACCCTGTAGAACCACTCAAATTTAACAGCAAAGCAGGACTTTGAAAGTTTTTCTGACACTATCATATAAAACATCAGTATCTGTAAATATGGTTTTTAAACTGAGATTCTGATTGAAAGTGAGCTTTCCCTCCCATTCCTAAGAATGTTATTGGGACCTTTCATGCATGCTTGCTTCTCTTTTTTTAAATAAGCTTATTTTTGTGTTCTATCTTTTAATCATTATCAAGATCATGAGGAAGATCACTTTAAAGTGTTCACTTTAAAGCTTAAGAATGTCAGATAGTCTTGATAGCACATCTCATCTTTGACATGAGAAGCTCATACCTTGGCACTGAGCATATCTGCTGTGTTTTACCACTTCCTCTTTGGAAGCTGTACTTCTGAAAGTTACTCTTGTTAGTGCCTTGCCCTAACATTATAATAAGAAAAGGATTATATTCAATGTTTTGTTTTATTTATATCCTCAGAGTAACTGTGGGGAAAAGATTCGTATTCGTCGTGTGCTGATGAACGCTCCACAGATCATCACCATTGGCTTGGTTTGGGACTCAGACCACTCTGATCTGGCTGAGGATGTGATTCACAGTCTGGGAACTTGCCTTAAACTGGGAGATGTGAGTTTTTTGTATTTTGGCACTACCTACAAAGACCTACCACCTCATGGTGGTCTACAGTAGCAAATTGAGAAAAATAAAATGTTACCACCTTTCCCTTTTCGATGTCCATAAATAGAAGAATAGAGGGCAGAACCAAGGATCTGACCTGTCTCTGAAAGCCTGAGAAAAACCTTGTGGACTGTATATTCTTGAGACATTGGAATGTCTGAAACTTTAAAAATATTTTCAAGTGAAAGGAAATTTGGATTGGGGTTGTACTATTTCTATGAAAATACATATGTACTCTTTCATTTTGAAGAACAGAAGTTTAATTCTATTTCTTTTGAAGACAGAATGTAGTTTGGTGGTCTCTTTTGTTTTGTTTTTTTTTTACCTATTAGTTCCTCTTTTCATTGAAATGTGTGATCATAACACTTAAGAGTTATTTGTAACTGAGCAGTCTGTAAGAGGTGATGGCTGGCACCATGTAATTGAATGACAGACTGAATTAAATAGGATCCAGAGGTTTGTCCTCTGAAGGATTCACTTATTCTACATTAGCTGATGCTTTAGAGCTTAATTATTGGTATACCATTGATTTACTGTAGCACTGAGATACTACATAAAATAGCTAATATATATACACACACTTATGTTAAAAACACTGCATTGTCCAGTGCACAGTGTACCAGAATCAGTGTGAGCTCCTGGAAATGTGGTTATGCAATATTGTGGTCCTTGCATAGTTAAATAGTAATGCACTAAAAAATGAGACCTGTGCATTTTTAAATTAATAACATTCAATTAAATAGAAAAGATTTTCTGTGGGCTGAATTCTTTTGACCTACTGATGTCTTCAGTTCATCTTTTATGTGTTAGTGTCATAAATGAATCCTTGCTAAATTCTGAATGGTCCTTGCTAGAGTCAGAATAAATGCTGTCTGATTATTGTCCAAACTGCTTTGTTTCTGTAAAAATGAATGAATGTTTAAAACAGCATTTTATATGATCAGCAAGCATCACACTGACTACAAATTTTCAAAATAGAACCACGCTGAAATCATGTAAAAGGCATTTTGTCATTGTTGTAAATGTCTTCCTTCAAGTACAGACGTGGACTCCTAGTACAACTCAATTTATGAGCATCTGATGAGTTAGCTGGAATCTGTTTCTGGTCTATGTCTCTGTGTCTGCTTAAACATTGCTTGATTACTTATTTATTGCCTTGTGTTCTCTATCTCTTGAAGTAAAAACCTGACACATTTCCTATAGTATTTTGAGGTCTTTGAACATAAAACAGTATGTAAAATTCTGAGTCCTTCATTAATTTCTCCTTTCAATTTTCTTACCTCCCTTCTTGAAGCTCTTCTTCAGAGTAACTGATGACAGAGCAAAACACTCAGAGCTGTATTTGGTGGGAATGATCTGTTACTATGGAAAACACTATTCAACCTTCTTCTTCCAAACTAAAATCCGCAAGTGGATGTACTTTGATGATGCTCATGTCAAAGAGGTGAGAAAAAAACATTTAGGAAGAATAATCGGTTGGAAATTTATTAGCTACTCGTGTGTAAATCCATACTGTTTTCTACAGATTTGGAGAATTTTTTTGCTGGTTTTCTACTCAGGATTCACAAATTTATTGCTCCTTTTTTCTCAGCAAAGTTAAATATTTTCAAAGAAAGCAGCGCAGAAATGTCAGAAGCTCTATTCTTAGTTCTGTTGGCTGCTAGTCTTCTTGTTATGCTGTTGTTTGAAAACCTACGGTTCACTTGTGCACAGAGCTAACACCCATGGCACTACCTCTTTTCTGGGTTGACAAGCAGTGTAGCTATTTAGTGCCTGGTTTTGGACTCTGCTGAAGTGTCTATGTGCCAGCCTTCCCTAGTGCTTGCTGCCAGCAACAAATTTTCCACGTCTTCTGCTGGTGCTTTTTTTTAACCTTCTCACCAAGTGTGAGGTCCTTGACATTAAAGATGCCGGTGCTGGGTTCTTGGCACAACACTATTATAACCCATTACATTGTCTGGCATTATTTCACACCACTCTCCTTTTTTCCTTCTAGTCATGGAATCACAAAGGTGAGAGAGGAAAATTTTCTCCTCTAGTCGTGCCAAGCACAACCTCAAAGGAAAAAAACTCTAATGCATTTATTCAGTCATACTTCTCTGCAGAAAAAATTTACCAAGGATAGGTACTGCAATGCTTTAGTAGAACACTCATGTATGGAACAGATTTTTTGGAATAGATGTTCAGTGTATGAGATGAAACCTGTATTAGTACGTGGGGAAGATCTTTGAGATTAGTATAACTGTGTAAATCAGTTGCCTGGCCTATCAATACTTGCAGAGGTTCTGTCACCACAGAAATATTCACACACTTCAAGTACTTGTCTTTGACTTGAACTTACTGTCCTGATGTCTTTTATTTTTCATTGTATTTCTTAACAAATGATTTTTCTTTTTGGCTGATGCAAAGTTAGAACATCTCAGAGGATGAAAAGTTTTTAAGGAAAAAAATATGTGAAAGGGAAGGATTATTTTTGTAGTTGTATTTTTAGCAGGAATTGTAATCTATTTAGCCATAAGAATACCTTGATTTTAGTTAGGTTGGTTCAAGAGCTTTCTTGCTGAGTCCAGGTGAATGCTGGCTATAGAAGGAGCTACAGTGTATCAGTGGAAAATCCAACCGAAAGAATTGGGGGGCATGGGGAGGGGGAGGGAACTTACTATAGGAAATGATGTCAGAAAACCTCTTTTTGTTGTTTTTGTTTGTTTGTTTTTTGTCAATTCAGATTGGTCCAAAATGGAAAGATGTTGTGACAAAGTGCATTAAGGGTCACTACCAGCCTTTGCTGCTGCTCTATGCAGATCCAAGAGGAACTCCAGTGTCAACACAAGACTTGCCCCCTCAGGTGGATTTACAGCAATACAGCAGGACGTGCTATGACAGCGAAGACTCGGGTGAGTGCTGTGGCCTCTGTGCCTTGTGCCTTCATCCTGAAATTCAGTGTGTGAAAAGCTTTTCTTCTTCTGAGTGTATGGCTGCTAGCAGGGGTCCTTGTTGCTTGTTAAATCTGACTAAGAATTATGAAGAGGCTTGCCAGTGTTTCATCTTTGAACCTCTCTCTTAGTCCAAGACTGTTGATTGTTTGGGTAGCAATCTTTTCCAAAAACGTCTGGAGGAACAAACTGAGTGGAAAAAAAAAGTGAAGGACCTGGTGTGGTGTGGATGTAGAGAGGAACACTAAATGGTGATTTCAATAACTGAAGTTTCTGACTTCAAAAGTTCAAAACCGTCCTTAAATAGGACATTTACTGCAGGACTTGTATTCACCAAACATGTCAAGTGCCCTCAGGCTCAGAGTTTGCAGTTAAACATAAGAATGGCTTCCTTCTTTAATTTCTCCACTGAGAAATGAGTATGAAACTATATCCTGTGTATTAATGAGTGTATACATCACATATGTAAAATCACCAACATACTTCAAACCATTCGGATTTTTTAATTTTATGTACTGGAAGTGGAGGCAGGAGATTGCCTTTTTCACCTCTTCTGATGAGTTCAGGAATCATGAGTACTGGATCATGATGCTTCGTACTTTTCAGTCAGGGATCAGTGCTGGCTTCTTGAGAAGGAGCAAGTTACTTTGCTTTAGGCAGTAGCATTTCCATATAAAGTTTATACTAGATAGATAGATATATAGATGAGTGCTTGATTCATAATAGATGAAACCTGTTAATTATTATAACGTGATGTTCTTGTTACCCTTATTAATATTTTGTACTTGTAGAATTTTTTAACTTTCCCTGAAGCAGTATATTTCATATTGTAATTACACTCAACAGTGTTGAAAATTAGCAATAGTTTCAGTATGGTACTAATCTGTACCTTCAGTCCAATGGATATAGTTTAATTTTGCATATTAAAAGGATTTGATAAATTCAGAGTTACCAAAGAGAAAGAAAGGTTTGTGGAAGGATGACACACTCTCCCTGCTTGCAAAGGAGAGGCTTTTTTCTCCATAATTTCTGATGTCCTTGAATCTGAGTTGGTATCTTTGGTATTCTGTTTTTCTGTTAACCTCTGTATAGTGGCCTCTCTTCTCTTAGCCTTTCTTGACTTTTATGATAGGTGAAAAAGATTGAAATTTGACATTGCTTCCTTGACATTTCTTTCTTCCCCAGGGAGAGAACCTTCCATCTCAAGTGACACCAGGACAGATTCCTCTACTGAGAGCTATCCTTATAAACAGGCACACCATGAGTCTGTGGTCAGTCACTTCTCCTCTGACTCCCAGGGGACAGTCATCTACAACGTGGAGAATGATGCAGGTTCACAAAGCAGCAGGGACACAGGTAGCAGATACCATTACATCTGTGTGGTTGTTGTCATTAGATAAGATGACTGCAGTGGATTCCAGTGGAAAATGTACACACACACACATATATATACACACACACACAGAACTGTACAGAACTGTAACCGAACAGTGTTTTGTGTTCTATATTTTTGCTTTGTAATGAACTGTTGGCATTCACCAAAAAAAGCATGATTTAAAGGTCTTTTGGCTTTTGTAGATGTTTATCTAGCCAGACAAGCATTTACAGATTTGTTATTCTGTTATCCACAATACTGCCTGCTCTCTTTGTTATGTAATTCTGAGAGTTGGAGTCTGTACAGCCCCATTGTAGGGTTTGGTAAGTGTCATGTGTGCTACTTACTCATCTGCAGGCAGTGACTTCATTTCAGGAGTTGCAGCTGTCTGGGAAAGGTGCTTTCATCACCATCCCTCATACTTGGGAACTAAGGACTTTCTGTGTAAGTGGGTATTAGTAGTATTTACTGCACCAGAGAGGAGCATAAGATAATTTCCTGCCTGTGCCATGGAAGCAAGTTAAGCTGGAATATGCAATGAGAAGGTAGTCTGTATATATGTTCCTTTGGACAGCTGAACAGTCTGCCTGAACACTCTTCAGTTGAAAAGAGGTTAACTGGAAGTGTGAAGCCTTGATCTCCTCTATTATTCATGGCCAGTGACCCTAGTCAGCCTGTTTCTGCCTACAGGAGCTTCTAACATCACTTCTGAAAAAGTAGGGCATAAGCTAAGGTCAGACTTCTCTAGCATCAGAAACAGGATCTGCTATGTCTGTTTGAAAAGTTATTTTATTGTACCTTAATAGATTTTCTAAGATGACATAACAGTTGAATCCGCAGCTGATAATTGCACCAGTGTCAAAGCTATCATACTGCTTTGTCCTTTTATTTGTGAAATTGTTGCTCTCTTGTATCATAATTGGTACATTTGAAACAATCTGTGGAACCTCTGAAAATCTGAAGGTATTCTTTCATTCTTCATCAGAGGTCCAAGTAAGTGTAATGCACATGTTAAGACAGTCCAACAATCCTTTTCATGTTTTAGCAAACACTTAATGCTGTAGGTACCAGTCATAGTCTTAGTAGTGTGTGAGAGAAAAGAAAGTTGGAGCAGAAAGTGAGTGATGAGGAAACAAATGTATGTTTGTCTTCAGAGTACAAAGAAGACAACATTGAAAATGCTGGTGGCATATTGTTTAAATAGTCTGCAAAAATGGCACAGAGTTTATTGAATTAGGTTCCTCCCTGCAAAACTTGTCATGCAGAAATCAGCAGAAAAGGACAGTAAGGGGGATGGTTGCAAACATGTAAGCATGAAGTTCAGCATGTAACCTTCTGTTCTGTCATTTTTGGTGACTTTGTCCTTTTCTTTTTCTTTCTTCTCCTATTCATTCTATCCTGTGTTACTCCCTTCAGCTTAGCCCATCTCTTCACCTAAATTCAGTTGTCCTTATCTTCCCTGATTTAGCCTTAGCTCTAGTCAGTCTTTCCCTTTAGCAAGCCACTTGTCTGGGCACTTCCCCTTATCTTTACCTACCCAGAACCTTTCCAAAGAAAGTCAGTCTGCCAACTAATACAACTGCTCAGCCATCAAATGCTGATTCGTGGGGCTATAAAGAAGCCATCCACATTGACCCGTCAACTGAATCGTTCTGGGCAAGAGCAGGATTCTTCATTTAATGGCCATTTATCCACTACTCCAGCCCAGAAAATTATGGACCCTATCCCACATCATCCTCCAGGGAAGGACCACCATTGGGTTGTATGACCTCAGGCTCCTGGGTACTTCAGAATGGGGGCAGAAGAGTGGCTGATGAGCCCTCTCTTTGCTCCTACCAACCTGTGCTGCTGAGAAAAATGTGCGTATTCTGGATGCCCTATTCGTGCAACTGACACTTCAGGGGGAGGGAGTAGGGGGTGTTCTGTCTTAACCCATTTGGTTTCATTTGTTTCTCTAGCACACTCTTAGACACACACAACTCCTACAAAACCAGACTTTTCCTTTGAATATTGCTGTTTGCTTGTGAAGCCATCCCAAGTCTGAAGGATGAAGTATTTAAGTGATACATTCATCAACAGACGCCTTTTAAGCATATCATTAGGCACTCAGAAATCCTAGCTTGTTATTTTAGGGGATTTTAAAAAGAGAGTGTTAAGTGTTAGTAAATGTTCTTGGGATTTTAATTCCTATATTCTTGCATTTTAGTCTTTGTTGTGATTTAGTGTTTGTTTCAGAGTGTCCAAGTAAAGACAACAAAGCCTGTGTCCTGCAGACTCTTGCTTCTTGGCATCTCCTGTGTGGCTATTAAATGTCTCATGACAATGGGACAATATTTGTAATCTTTGAAAGAAGGAGAAAATATTAATGCAATGCTACCAGCCCTCATTCTACAAGGCTGAGTTGGGCTTTAGTCTATGCAAACCCTAAACTGGTGCTAAGAGCGCTAAATAGCGTCAAATAGTTTCTGTTAGCATCTGAAGGATGCTAACCAAGCAATCCTGTCAGGGTGGAATGTTTAACTAGAGAAGGTGTGCATGCCGAACTGAAACGTGAGGCTCTTCTGTCTTGAGAGGAGCCCCTACAACGTATAAGATAATGCTGGTTTTGAAGTTCCTAAAAGATATGTGGCAGTCCATGCTGTGAAGGGGAAAAAAATCCTCCAAAGCACACTCATATTCAGTTACCAAAATGCTACACATCTTCTACCTTCCTTGCCAACATTTCTCTTTTGCTTCCTTAATATCTTTTCTTGTATATAGTCTGCTTGTTTGTAAAGAATTTGCCCACAAAATCACTCTGCTTTGTAAATGAAAAGAGAGCCTTGTGCAGCTTGCTTTTTATTGTTTGGATTCCTTCCCATTCATTTATTGTAGTATCTTTGTTGCAATTGTAGTTGCAGTGAATTGGTTTTTTAAGTATTGAAGGTACAATTTTATGGGTAAAATATGCTTTAAATGTTGTTGATTTTTATGCTACTCTGTAAAAAAAGGAGAAGGCTCAGGAGGGCCAGCTGTGTAGTCTGGGGACTGTTACTCCACTGTATGCTAGTAGGGATTTTCATTTCCTACCATCCTGTGCAAAGTAAAAGTTTGTGATATAAAGGCTAGAAAAAGTCTTTGTAGTTTATTCATAAATTCCCTTCTTATCCTGCATCTCTGCTTGGGACTGCTCACGTGAGTAAAGCCATGTGTGTGTTTGTGCTTGCAGGTTTAGGACTGTGAATGTATGAGAACCGTAGAATTAAGCAAAGGCAATACAGAAATTTTGTGATGTCAAACAGTCTTAAATCACAGCTTGTGAGGAAATGGGGAGTAAATTGTGTGCAAGAGAAAATACTGGCACTCAGACACATAAGCTGTCATAAGGGAATATTGTGTGTCAGCTGATCCATGTTCATGGTTTGTGCCTGTGCTCTTAGCTTGTGGCAGATGTGAATTAGCTGGCTTGGACCTTGAGAGCCAAGTGAGGCTTCTTCACTGTAGACTAGGCTAACTCAGATTACTTGGTGTTTGCTACAGGCAAAGAGAGTGTAGTGGATAGTTAGTGCAGAGCAGCTGATGATGTGCAGTAATTTATTATTAGATGGTAACTCGTTCATGTGTTTGAGTCTTTATTCAACAGAGTAATGTCAAGCAGACTGTCCTCAGGAGTTTCATTTTCATGGTCATTAAAACTGACAGCAAGAAAATAGTGTCCTTAGAATATTAGAAGACAAGGCAGAGTCAACCTTTTCCTTACCCTGTGGATAAGCTGTCATTAACCAGAGTCCTTGGAGGGGCTGTATTGTTCTTTTATGACCTTAAAATTGGAACAACCTCTCCAAAACTAAAAACATACGGATATAAAAACTTACCCAAACTTTCCAGTTAATGTTGGAGTGTCTGCAGCCCCTAAGAAGCAAGAGAGTCCTGCTGCTCTTAGCAGAATGAACACTTGATCTGAAGGCTCTTGTCATGTCTACTGTGTTCTTCATCCTTCCAGGCCACCTGACTGACAGTGAGTGCAATCAGAGGCATGTTTCGAAGAAGGGCTCGCTGGCAGACCGCAAGAGGAGTTCTAGCCGGTCTCGGCGGAAAGGAGATGAGGCTCAGTCATCAGGATACCATAGTGAAGGCAAGAGATGTTACTTTATTTCAAATATCAATGTCTTTCTGAAAGTTCTTAATGTTCTCAGTGTGTACATACATTTCCCTGATCGTTTGTTCCATCTTTGTCTTTATTTAGTCCTCTCTTTGCTTTTTGGTAGTTTTCTTCTGTTTTGGTTTGCGTGTTTGTTTGGGGAGTGTTGGGTTTTTTATTACAATTTTGTTGTTTTGGATTGCACTTTTCAAAGTCTGCGTGAAGATGCTGCAAGTAGGGCTGCTAGTTTAATTGAAGTTATTTTTGTGACTTTTGCTGTCTCTATAAACTGCAGGAGAAACCTTGAAGGAGAAACAAGCCCCCAGAACTGCCCCCAAACCATCCAGCAGCACCAGCAGGCTGAGGGAATTTAAAGAGACAGTGAGCAATATGATCCACAGCAGACCACAGCAGATTTCTCAAACCATCCAGAATTCCCCTCGTGGGGGGAGTAGTGTGGATCAGGCAGAAACACGACCCTCAAAAAGCCTGTCTGCACACGCTCGAGACTGGGACGTGGAGAGTACCAGCAGTGAGTCTAAATCCAGTTCGTCCAGCCGGTACCGGCCAACGTGGAGACCCAAAAGAGAGTCTCTGAATATAGACAGCATCTTCAGCAAAGACAAGAGGAAACATTGTGGCTACACTCAGCTTAGCCCTTTCTCCGAAGAAGCAGGTAAGAGTTGGAGAAGATTTATTTAGAACATGTGGGAAGTGAAATTTTGAACATGGAATTTAGGTCAGTGGTGAGTTGTGTCTGTGAAGACTAATTCCTGTGTGGATATTCATACTGCACGTATTATACTTCTGTTTGATTTCTGTGTGCTGCATTTCCTGTCTAAGGAAATGGGGAGGGAAACATTATCATCTACTCTGCTTAAATGGACACAGGCTGTACTGCTAAGTGTCTGAAGTCCATCCTTTGGAGTAACCTTTTGTATTGATCTGGTTTTTCCTCTGGCTCACCATGGTATTTTTCATGACAGCTTGGAGTATGGTGCAGAAAGTACCTTGTGTATCAGTGCAGAGTTTTTATTGTTAGGATAAGAGCCTGGCAGCTGGTGATGATTTATCAGGGACTGTTACGCACCACAGAAGCTGTGCAGCTTGTACCTGGAGACTTTGTCCTCAGCTTTGCTGGTTTTGACAGTTGGAAAGAATTGGGAAGCATAAAAGAATACATAAAGGGAAGGTGAAGGGGAAGGGAACACAGCTCCAGGGAAGGAAAGAAAGCAAACAAGAATCGAGGAAAGACAGTGAAATGTGTAAGGAAGAATTAAAAAAAACCAAGTTTTCCTGTCCTCTATATAAGCCACAGCAGATCATAAATGGCAAAATAAACAATGTAAAAAATGAGAGCATCTGAAATAGGTATGACAGAGTACTGGAAATACAATTGGGTATATTGTAAAATTATCTTGTACAAATACAGATTATTACAGGGAGAAAAATATTTTTGTTCCAGACTTAATTGTTACCTCAGGGGGAATATGGTAAGTTCTGCTAAAGGGGAAAGATTCAAAGATCAATTTGTTTAACAGATTATTGCTTAATATTGCTAGGAAAGCTGTAAAAGTATTGGGTTTTTCTTGCTTAATATTGCAAGTTTTACACTTCCTTAAGGATGGTGCTTCTGGTTTAATCATAGTTGAGAAGCTAACGTGTATGGATGTTTTGCTGGTTTTGAAGCTTAGGTCTTCTACCAGCTATATTTTTTTACCTTGACAGGTAAAGAACTTAGTGAGAATGAGGTGAAGGAACACACTGTTCACGAACCAAGGTCAAGCCAGTCAAATGTCAGATACAAGCGTGGTGTTCTGGGCAGGGGCACCCAGCAGCACGTGGTGGAGCAACATCCTCATCTCATCCAGAGGATGGAGTCTGGCTATGAGAGCAGCGAGCGCAACAGCAACAGCCCCGTCAGTCTGGACATGCCCTTGTCTGAAAGCTCAAGCACCCACAGGTAGATTTCGACAAACTTCATGTTTGGAATGATTGAAGTCTTGATTTCTTTTTTGTAGTTACATAATGGTGCAGAATATTTTGCAAAATAGTGCTCTTAGTTTGAAATACAGCTTTATTGGGACGGGGAGAAATAGTAGGGAAATGGGAGCCTATTCTTTTTAATGTATTGATAACTTACTGCTAATGAGAAGGGATAAAAAAGGGGCTCAGTGGAGCAAGAAATGTTGTCTAAAATGATTCAACTGAAATAGTTGTACCCTTTGTCTGTGGTTTAAAAGCTTGTACTTTCAGTAGCTCATAGTCCCTCTTGTTTCAGTTAAATGATTGGTTCATAGATGCCTTGTACAAAATGAGAAATCAAGAGTCTTGTATAGAAGTCTTTGTTTTCAGACATACTTGCAGTATTTGTATGTAAAAATAAATAGACAGAAATGTTTTTCTTTCCTTGACTTAGGAAGCTTCAGGTAACCAACAACTGGCACTGTTTATGACCAGAATAGTAGATTTTCAGTCCTAAGAATCTATTGAGAACAACTCTCAGTCTACAGTTTTAATATGAATTTCATAATTTTATGGAGGAGAATAGAATTACTGCCCTCCTTGTTAACTTCCTCTTTCCTTGTTTCTCCCAAGATTTTCTTATGGTAGACTTCTTTTAAAATTAAATTAAAATGCAAATACATGTTTGTGTGGATACAAAAAAGGTAGATACAATTTCTCCTGGAGAGATGAATCAAATGGTAAAGTGTAATTGCTCTTTTCTTGGAGGGATGTTCATATGAAGCGAGCAGGTGGATTTGTTCCTGCCTGGCGTAACATCCCCAAGTCTCACAGTAGCAGCATCTTGGAAGTGGAGTCTGCTTCATCAATTGGGAGCTGGACAAACAGCCCACACACCATTGGAAATGGTAAGATACACTTCTGTAGCAGTGGTTGTGCAAGGTAAATTGTATTGGAGTTCTTCTTTACTTTCTGCATGTTTATCCTCACAGGAAAATTAGAAGGAAAGGGAAAAGAAACTTTGAGGACCATAACAGTTTTACAAGAATAATTGTAAGATTTACCTGAGGGGATTGCAAAAAACTTTGTTGGAATATTCCTTTGACCATGTTGCTCTGGAATCTCTTTTGTGTATTGACTTAACTGATAAAATAGTTATTTTTCTTATTCTTTCTTACAACTCACTGTTCTGCCATCACTTGAAAATACCCTCCCAAGCATAACTCATAACTTAGTAGAGTCCTGAAAACAAGCTTGTAATTCTCTACAAAATTCAAAACTGTCAGAACTGTGAATGTTTTTTTACAAAATGTTTGGGCTAAGGCTTAGCTTTTCTGCTTGTGTATCATTCTGAGCAAATAACTTCATTCCAGAGTGTCTGGGGAAGGGAAAGGCAGGAGGGGAGACACTTTTTGAATACCAGTAATAGTTGAAGTGAGAATGACAACTGATTGATTTCTGTTGTGCAGGATATTGATACGCTTTATTTTCCTCCCATTTTCATTTACTTTATGCAGTTAGATGAAAAACATCTCACTTGGAACCCATTTTACTTTGAAAAGCTAGTGATCTGACTAATCTGACATAGCATTATTTACAAATTATAAACACACTAAGAAGCCTCAAGATTTCATCATCAGTTTAACGTTATTTCTTCCATTTATTCTCTCTGTTCCATATGCTGTTTTCGTGGGTCAGTGAATCCAGGGATGGGCTGTGCTGCAGGGCAGCTTGAAGCACTACTGTATTGGGTGTGGTTTTAAAAGTAAAATTTAACGAAGCAAAATTTACGGTCTGCAATTTTGTGGGCTCTGCTTGGTCAGACTGTTATTTTCTAATGTTACTTTTATTTTTCATTAATACTACTTTGTCTTTTAAGGGATACTTTAAGAGATGTAACTATCAAAAAACTTTGGTTGATTGGTTTGTTTGTTTTGAAGGTGGAGACATCTTTGTTCCTTTAAAGAGTGAGCTGGACGAATTGCAAGAAGAGGTGGCAAGGAGGGCACATGAGCAAGAACTACGAAGAAAAAGAGAAAAGGAAATGGAGGCAGCCATGGGCTTTAATCCTCGCCCCAGCAGGTTCATGGATCTAGATGAACTGCAGAATCAGGGTAACTTTTTGAATGCAGTATATTTTGCAAGATGGTAGTGGTGAAGTTTTTTGAACCTTTGAATGTAATTTCCTGTTTTACTTGTGTGCGTGTGTCTCTGCATCCACCCCCCCATTACAATTTTGCACCTTCAAGTAGTGAAATATCATCCTTTTCAAACCTGTAGAATGTGAAAAAACTGTTCGGTATTGGGACCAGATTTCTTCTTAAATGAGAAAACAAAGTAATGTTGAGGTATTTTTAATATATTTGCCTTTTTTCCATTTTTACAGTGATATACACCGTTAATGGTATTGATACCTAGATTTAGTTATAAGCCTTTAACCAGCATCTTGAAATGATCAGGACTGTTTGTACTTTACAGGCACCTCAGCTCCACCCACAGCAGAGCTTCTTCATATAAACCATTGTTCTGTTTCTGATTGATGTTAGCCCCTTGATTGATTTTAGCCCTAAGCAATTCTGCCTGTTCCTGCCTTTGTGCTTTCCAGTCTTTCTGTCCAACTGTGCAGCCACAGCACAGGCGTGGGAACAATTACTCTGATAGGCTTAAGATGGACGTAATTGAAAGTCTGAGCTGAGTTTAGGTTACATATCTTTTCTAGGGAAAAATAGTTGAAAAAAAAATTAAAAGTCAACTACTAAGTTTGATTGTCTTTTCCATGACTCCTCATCTTTCTGGCAGGAGATGGCAGCAAAAGAGGTTTAATTGGAAGGATGCAGCTGCAGCAGGGGGAACATGACAAGATTCACACGTAGTACCTTTGTTTTGCCCTAAATCTCCATCAGCTAGTAAGGGGATTCAAGAGAAAAGTGGGATAAAGTGCACTGACCCAGTTTAGAGTGAACCCTGAAACCTGCTGGAACACTTAACTGGGTGTTGTTGCTGGGTCAAGAGAGCCAAGAAAGGTGCAGTGAACACCCAGGCTTTGCTCCAACAAACATATGCGTGAGCAGGGCAGTCCTACCGTGGCATCCTGTGTTGCCAGGCCTCCTGGTATCCCCATGCTGCTTCCTCCAATCTGATGTAGGAAACAGCTGAGCTGCTGGTTTGCTGCTCCAATGACAGAGAGGAAGGAGAGGGGCAGCCCACAGCAGTGCCAGCTCTGGACACAATCCCTGCAGCCTACAGGGCTCTGCAGCCTACAGCCATGCCAACTGCTCAGCAGCCAGAATGACACTGTGCCGATGGCAGCTGAACAGTTTGATCTCCATGACAGTGTCTGACTGGGAATGTTTTTATAGTTTTGCTGATCATCAGTTATCCTTTGCAGCTTACGATGACCTGCTGGTAACCAGGTGAAAAATTGTGATGTACCAGAGTAGAGTGATACCTTTTTTTATTAGTATAGTGTTTTCTTTTGTAACATAATTGCTAATGATTTAAAAGTTGACCAGTAAACCTCTATTGCTGAGCATGAAGATGTTGTCTTCTCTGCTTCTCCTGCATGAAAGAAAACAGCATGTTCAATACATTACCCCTCTTTTTGATCTCTTCTTTTAATTGGTAGAAGTAAAAATTGCTTAGCTTTTCTTTGTTAAAAAGAAAGTAAACTAGAATAATTCTTAATCAAAAAAATCAGTTGAATGTTTGAGGAGTTCAGAGGCACTGACTTGAGATCTGGGAAAGTCTTTGTTTATTCCTTTTAAGTCTTTCCCCACCCCAGTCAGAGATACAATAGCTTAACATTAAGAGACTGCTTGACTGCCTGGAAGGCTTGCTTGTGTGCAGAACTCCAGAACACTTGTGACTCATTTTCCCCTCAAGTAGAGTGCTAAGTTCTTGCAAAGAAAGCTAACTTTAGTATTCTGGCCTTGATTACAAGCCTCAGTTGCCTTGATTTTGAAACTGAATGTGCTGCTTGATTAACTCACTGCTCTAACAGCTCTCACTTCTCTCTCCAGTACTAGCTTTTCATGCAAGTTCTTTGGGATTCGTGGTATAAGAGTTTGTATTTACATCTGTGCACAAAGGTGTTGGGGAGCAGGTCAGGCCACAGCATGTGTTATGCAAATTGAGAGAATGTAATTTATTGCTGGCTGATAAAGATACTCATGTTCTCTACCACAGTGACTGAGACATTCCGTTAAAAAGATCCACTCCTAAAAAAAGCGAAAAGTCAAGTTTTATTTTGTGTTTCCCCATACCTCATTCGAATGTTCACATTTTAGTGCATAATTCCCTTAATGCCTAATAGATGACACCAGATGGTTTGGACATTTCTTCCTCTCAGAACTGGATGTTCTGATGCCAGGGCACATTTTTTTTTGTGTGTCCAAAGATGATTGATTTATCCTTCTCTTCTCCAACACTATTCTCTAAACTGTTGCATAGAGAATTCTTGATAGTTGTCCTTTTCCTCTCAGCTTCATACACCTGTGTTTTTCAAGCTGCAAGACTGTTGAGTTTTGGTGCTCTGTACATTACTTACAGCATTTTATTGTATACACTAATATGTTTATAGGCATTTTGCAGGCATTTATGTTCACACTCAATTTGAGTTTTCTTCCTCAGACATATTGTTTCAGTTTGTTTCCATTTTGTATGGAAGTAGTTGGATATCTGAAGAAGAGACAGATGGATTTTGTCAGGAAACTTAACATACAATGAAAAAACCCTGACCTGCTGTCTTTCTTTTACTGATTCATTTACTGATAGATTTTTAAATTTAGATTTAATTCTAAATTTAGTTTAATTCCTACTTGACAAAAGTAATTTGAACTGACTCTGTGATATATCTATACCATCTTTTGTGCTGATTTAGTGTGTTGAAAATAGCGAAATAAGCCAGTATAACTCTCTCAGCTAGAGAAAATTTGAGGGAAAAAATCTGTTTCACGTTGTTTTACTGTGTGGATACCAAGCATATCAGGGTGCCCTAAATGCACTTCTGCTTGGGGAAAGTTAGGTGGTGCAGTCTGGGATATGTGCAGCCCCTGCGAGCATCCGTATGTGGAAGGACTTGGCGATCACCAACGGGATGAGGGTAAGTGAGGGTTCTGCAATGAATGAAACCAAATGAAGGGTGCTGCCCATTTGCAGGGAGGAGTGATGGCTTTGAGAAGTCGATGCAGGAGGCAGACTCAATCTTTGAAGAGTCGCTGAATCAGGAGCAGAAGGGGGATTGTGCTGCAGCTTTGGCTCTCTGTAACGAAGCTATCTGTAAGTAACTTTAACCGCCTGAGCTACTGCGCTTTCACTGTTTACTAATATAGAAGAGGGTCTGAAATGTTAAATCACATTATGAGGTCAGGTAGTAATATTGGGGTCCAGCTGGTCTTTAGGAATGTGCAGGTAGACAGAATTTTTCATTTTTGTAAGCATTCCCATTTGGGGGTTTTAGTGCTGTTCCTCTTCATCTCTGTTTACTCATGTTTGCATTCATTTTGTTGTTCTCTCTGTTGCTAAGGTAGTTAACAGCACTGGGCTGCTCATGTGCCCTTTTTGGTGCTAAATGGTACATATGAGCAAGCACCTAGTAGGTGAATCTCCTTGCCACTCAGTCCTTAAAATTTTTCCCCATTGTCAGGCCGAATTGCAAAGGCCATTAAGTTCCCATGTTTTTCATGGAGGGTGTAGCATAGGAAGAAATGGTAGCCCACTCTTGAGTCCTCTGGATTAGCAGAAGTGAACTATGCTGTACTTGAACCTTCATCAAGAAAAAAGCATTAGAACATTGAAGTGCTTAAATGCATTGTGACCTTTGAGAATGTGTGCTATGTGATTTCATTTTATTTTTGGTGTTTTTCCATTATGACTGGCTGGCTGTCTCACCCCATGCTCCGCTCTGTCTGTGTAGAATGGCTGCAGACAGGGTGGGTAGCTCCTGTGCCATTTGCATTTAGAAATTGGCTTTTATGGACTGCAGAATAAAGGGTGCAGCATACAGCTGTGGTGATAGCTCTATTAGCTACCATTCCAGCAAGGTATATACTGAATCTCAAATCCCAGCTGGGTATTCCTGGACATAAAGGGAGTCCCAGTTATGGAGGATGCAGAAGAAGAGTAGATGACAGAATGAAGCATCGTTGTGGTAGGGTTGGAAAGAGCCTGTGTGAAGGGATGAGAAATCGGGCAAAACCAAGGATTTTTTGTTTTATTTAATTTTTATTTAGTTTCAATTAATGTGTCTGTACACCTGGCTAAGCTGACTGTGCATTAATGGAAACAATAGCATCCTTGTGAGTTCTTTTGTGGCAGTATTTGCATGGTCCGTGTTTTATGTTCCTGCTGCATCTTTTTTTCTTTTTTTTTCTTTTTCAATTTTATTCCTTTTTTCTGTTTGTTTTCTGCTATGTTTTCTTTTGCATTTTAGCTAAACTAAGACTTGCCATGCATGATGCCAGCGCTAGCACTCACAGCAGAGCCCTAGTCGATAAGAAGCTGCAAATCAGTATCCGAAAAGCGCGGAGCCTCCAGGATCGCGTGCAGCACCAGCAGCCGCCGCAGCCGCTGCCGCCGCCGGCCTGCCAGCCAGCCCAGGGCGGCCCCACGGCCCCGCCTGCAAGGTAGAGCCAGCCCCTCACCCAGAGCCGCGCCCGCAGCAGCGCGGGCTGGAGAGAAACGGCAAACTCGGCCTCTTCCCCCGATAGTCCAAGTCCTACTGTGTTGCACCCTGTTCTTTTCTTCTCGAGGCTAAATCCTATTATAAAACACTCAAGTGCCCCGTTTTCCCCTTCCCCACCTCCCTTCTCCCTGGTCTTTATAGAACAGTCCAATGTGCATGTGTTCAAAATGTGATCTGTGACAGAGAATTGTAGCAGTCAGTGCCTGGCAGCATTGATATCTCATGCACCAAGGGAAGAAATACAATAGACAATAATCTGGCTAAAGAAGTGGGGATGTGTTAGGATGAAATGGGACTGTTTATTAACAAGAGCAGTTTCAGGACTTGATCAGTAAAAGAGTGTACTACAGTAAAAATCTTGCTATACTTACTTTTTTGTTGGGAACATCAGCCAGTGTGGTTAGTGCTCTGTAGTTTGAAAACTGTCAAGTACACTGGTCTTTCCTTTCTAGTCCACTTTTCTAGTGGTGCACTGGTACAACTCTTGAATCCAGATCCTGATCCTCTCACCTTGACTACTCCATCATTCTTCATTTTCTCTCTGTGCTTCCCAGCATCTGTAGCCTGGCTTACCAGCCCTCCTCAGTGTCTCTTCATGATTCCTTCTTCCATACTGACTTTAACTACAGCATAATTAACTCTCTGCTATAACTGATCCTTTCTTCCTACCCTCTTTAGCATGCAGCTTAATCCTTCTTTCTTCCCATGCCATTCCCTCCTAGCACTAGACCATCCCTATCCAATTTCTAGGGTATTTCTTGAACTGTTACTTTTTTTACCCCTCTCCCTTTTCTTACATGTTATGTTATCAGAAGCTTAGATAAAATCTTGGATGAGAATCCTTTTTCTGTTCCTTTTTGTGAAATGCCGCATACAGCTATAGACAAAACCAGTTAATTTGCACACCTGGCAGGCTGTAGTTCATGATGTTCTTTTCTTTTCCTGCAGTACCTGAATTATATGTAATGAAGGCTGATCTTTTTGTCAATCAGGGGTCCATTATATGCTCTTTTACAGGAGAAATGCAGAACTCAAATTAGGCATTTTGGCAGATTCTGAGAAAATCGAAGGCACTTTCTGAACTAGTTTTGCTAATGCTAAAGTCACTCACTGCTGCTCTGTGAAAAGAGAGTTACTTTTGCAAAGTTATATTCAACTAAATGTTAGTATTGCAGCCAATGAAAAAAAAACCCATTCATAACCAGAGTTCTGTACTCCAGCTTTGATATAAATAACATTGTATTCAGTACAAAGTTTGCAATTCCTCACAGACAATATTGTACTGTTACACACATCGACTAGGTCTTCATGGTAACTTTGATTCCATGCATCTCAAGGAGGAAACAAAGCAGTGATCTTACAGTTGCCTGAAGTTTTCTGTTGGAGCTGATGTAGCTTGTCATTTTCTCATAGGCACATGGACTTGGTACTGTTTGTTCTGTCTGTATATTAAAATGCTAACTAAATGCAGAAAAATGCCAGGGACATGTATAACACAGGAATATAACTGTCTTGTACTGGTACATAAAAGAATGAACATTATTTTTTAGAAGTATTCTGAAGATACAAATTATTGTAGAATAATAGTTATACATTTAGCTTGAACTTTGTTTTGGATAAATATCACAAAAATGAGAATATAAAGAAGATAGGAGAAAAATTTCAACCTGTTCCTTCCATTTGTCAAGTCATTCTTCATGAAGTTGCCTGAAGAGAGGGGACCTCACAGAAATACTGCCAGTTCGTGTTCAGATCACAAACATGTCCAAAGTATTTTAAAAGACATCTAAGATGTTACTGTTGAAAACAGTTATTTTATTTTATATAAATGCTATTTTTACTATTCTTACAGTTATCCCTACTCACATACTCAGTGTGCTGGTTGAAGTGCCTCTGGTGCTGTACAAGAGTACTTCATATAGAGCCTAACTGTAGCAAAATACTCTTAAAAATATGAAATGGATTCAGTTAGATTGTTAGAATAGGAAGATAGAAGCAAAGGACTAACATGTATGTGTCTACTGAATTAATGCAAAGTCTTCCTGAGAACACAGTGAGCACAGAAAAGTGTGTTGGGCTATATGTCACCTAGTGCAAGGTGTGTACCCTAGGAATAAACGTAAGCAATGACTACTGCTAATCATTTACTCTTCTGTGTGTTTTAGTGAACAGACTGGCCCGCTCCAAGTACTGCTGAGCCAGGAGGTACCACTGGAACCCAACAGAGAAGTGGAATTTGGGTCCAGTTCTTTCTTCCACCCACCTGCTTCCTGCCATGAATTGCACTCATCATTATATCCAGAGTCTTCCTCCTTGCCCCCTTCTGAAAGCAATCCATCCAAAAGGATCTCTCCAAACTTCCAGTCTGCTTCTGCTGATTTTCATGACCAAGTTCCCTCTTTTCCCTATAGGCAAGGGTTGGCAGAGAGGTCTGCAAGAACTGAGAATGATGCCTACAATAGTGGGGAATTTGCTAACACCACAGCCACAGGCCCAAAAGACTATAGGGAATGCTGCAGTAGCAGCAGGTTAGAAGAGGTTCATAACATAATGCCTATTCTCACACCTCAGTACAAATCCAAGGCTAACACAGTAGACTCTGGGTCTTTGCCTACCCTGTTTCCCTGTCCACATCCACCAGAAGCAGCATCTCCTGAAAAGGACAGCCAGCACAGTCCTTGTTCCAAACTTGCAAGCTCTCCAGTGCGGCCCAGCATTGATCATTTAGGGGCCTATCATGCAATGACCCCTGCAACTTCATGCCCTGCTCAGCAGTGCTCCTCGGATCCTTTGCAGAATAATAAGTACTCCAGAGCAAACAGCCATGAGATTTTATTACCCTCACAGGGTGAATATGGCACAGCAGAAGGTTGTAAATCTGAGGCTTTTAGTACAAAGGGACACGTTCGCTCCTTGGCAGAGCAGTTTCAGAAAATGCATGCAGTCTCCCAGAGAAAAGGTACTCATGAAAAAGACTGGATTACTGCAGTGTGTCAGGATGAGAAGTCTCCAAAGTTAACACAAAAATCTTCCATCAACCATTCATCTTCTGGTTACAGACAGCTAATCCATCAAAACCAAGAAAACAAAAACCAGTCTTCTGAAAAATTACACTCAACTGTGGATTTTAGGGATGGGGTAGTTTCTTTGAAGGGTTTTAGTGCCCAGCATGTTGCTTCTAAGAGTTTATGTTCTCACAGTGAAGAACTGTGTAGAAGAGGTGGACAGAATATAGCAGACCCTGCACCCTACATGGAAAGGCACTGTCATGATGGAGGAATGAAAGAGGTGGATGATGGAGCTGCTAGTAGCATGGTTGCCTCTATGCCTGTGGACCGTTGGGTGAATAATGTTACTAGGTATTACAGTTCTCAGAAGGCTAATAAGAATACTGAATGGCTTCCTGTACCTGGGAGGAGTCCACTCCTTTCTGATCAGAGAGCAGTTGGAGATGACTTGAGCAGGATCCCAGTACATCTGCATCCACAGTGGAATCAAGACACAGAACAGGAGCTCTCAGAACTGGAATCCCTCTATCAGACTAGTCTGCAGGCATCTCAGGCCACTAGGCCTTTCTTGGGAAGACAGGACAGTGCTAGGTATCCATTTGACCAATCAGGTAAGAATGATGCAGTTGTTTTTCTTGGTTGACCTGTGTACTCCAATATAGGTGACAGTGCGTGTTCCACTTGATTTAGTTAAACAGGCCTTCATTTGTGCACAGATGCAGAAAAATTCAGGTTGTAGACTCTGAAAACATTCCAGCTAACTAGAGAAAACTGGACACAGCTTACACTAGACAGTGTAATAGCACTGCCTGGGGAGGCTGCAGAGTAGCTGCTGATCTTGGTAAACGGAGAGCAACGTCTGTTAAGAGTAACATAGAAATAATTGATCGTGTTTTCAAGTAGGGCGCTAGCGGCTTATGTCAGGCTGATGAATTTTGCTGTTTGAAAGTCCTGTATCACCTCTGGAATTTATTAAACTGTTTCTATGCTTGATGTTACTGTTCTCCACGTGGGTGAATTTTAACTGATTGTATTATATTTGAGAATTTAGTCTGTATCTGGATGAGGGGAATAACTTTTAAAAGTGTTTCCAGATCTGTGAGAGTTCAGCCTGTGTTTTGCTAAGGGCTGCCTGCTTTAAGTTCTGGAAAATTACTTGTGAAAGCAGCATTGAGGGTATGTGACCTGCACTAAGATCCATGAGACCTCGTGGATTAGTTGGTGACAAAAGAAAATGAGCAGACTCTGTCGGTGAGGCCATCCAGCTGTTGCTGGGGACATTCAATTAGAGTCTGATGACAGCAGTCCGGTTCCACTTAAGCTGATCTAATCTCCTGCCTGAGATAGGGCAAACTTGTTTCTCTGCTTCTCAAGTGAAGCCAATTTCTTTATAATCTGTGTCATAGCATTAAAGCTATGAATTTTCTGGTTAAATGTAAGACAGCCTGAAATTGGATGGGTACCAAAGTGACACAGATACAGCTATCGATATATGATATACATTACAATGAATACACAAGACAGGTTTTCCCCCTGCCTTACACCCACGGAGGTGGAGCCTCCATCATTCCTGACAATGTCAGACCTGGTAGTGACCAGAGTACTGCAGTAAACTCTTGAACAGGTTTCTGTTCAACAGCTTGAGTTTTCTCTGCAACGCTCATGTCTTGCAGTCCACTCACAGACCAGTTCAGACATCGAAATGTGGCCATTTGACATTTGTTGTCCTGGTTTTCTTTTCAGAGTTAGGCGGGATCTGACCTCATGACTTTGCAGATAGTCTCTTGCGTGGGCTTGAGTTAGAAGGTCTTCTATGTTCCTACTTGGCTGACTGATTTTGGAAGTTCTTTCTGGAAACCTACCAGGATAAGGCACAGTTGCTTTAGGGTTAGCTGGAGTTTCAGAGTTCTGTCATCAAATGATCTATTTCTTATGCTGATATTTCTTGCTTATTTTCCCACCACATGCATGAGGGATATGAGATACAGATATTCTTCTAAAGTGAATTTTGTGTTTGAGATCTTCTGGTTTGCTCTAACTTTCAGTTGTTTCTTTCTAAGTTCTGCAAATTGTGTATAAAACTGAAAAGTTTGAACCAATGCATCTACTGGATGAAACTGATTAACTGGATGAAAATTACCTGAGTGAGGTCTAGCACAGCTCCTTCTTTTAATTTGGATGACCTATTCGTTTGCAAGTGCTGTTGAAACTTTGACCTATATTGAAAGGTTTTGTCAGACCTTTCAATTCAGAATCATGATGAAAATGCCTCCGTTTCATTAGTGGGGCTTTACAGCAGAGTGAAAGCCAAGACTTGCTTCTCCAAATGCAACCACCTCAATGCAGAAAAGGTGGTTACCAGCATATCACCTTTCATCCTTTAGAGAGGAACTCACTGTGTCTGTTTTTTATTAGGCCATTGATCTGTCTATTCCATGAGAAATTTTAGGATTGTAACTGGTTGATGGGGATTGCACTGAAGTGAAGTAATTGTAGCAATCCTGGTTTAAAATAACACCTTTAACTGTTTAACCAGTACAACAAATGGCTGAGAAACTGTAGCATTGGATGGGAACGAGCAGGAATGTGTGGGGAACCTGAAGCTGACTTGTTTATCCCAAGTAACTTTAGGTACTTTTCTTCTGGTAGCTGATTTTCTGTCCTTTTGGACCTCCTAAACAATCTCACCTCTGTATTGAGCAAGTGCTGGTGTGCAGTTAAGTCGTTTAAATCTTACATAGTTCAATTAACTGCTCCCCTGAAGCCTGCAGAAGGGCCAGGGAAGCGAGCATAGTATCCTGATAGATTGTATCCCTTTGAAATGTTGGGTGTTAGCTAATGTATGAATGTTCCAAGGATCTCTGACTTCTTGTTCTGTGTGTATAGTCTGTTTGTCTTTGCTGGAGTCAGACCTAAGATAGTCAGAAATGTGTTGTAAGGGGCAATCCGGTGTTGCATTTAATCAGAGTGTTTTCCTTGCCAGGCTCTGTGAACCTGAATGTGAGGAAGCTGCCTGCTCCAGCTGGCATGGGTCTCTCGAAAACCCCGACGGCGGAGATCGAGCGCAGTCTGTGTGGGTCCACTGTCTCTTCTGTCTCCAAGGTGACATGTTCTTACTAAAGATGTACTAGAGGGGGAGGGGCTTGGCCTGTGCGAAAGAGAATTTACAGTGGCACAAGTGAAATACATTGAAAAAGATAATGGGGTCATTGATATTAATGTTAGAGACAATTTTGAATGCACTCTAGCTTGGGATTAACTAGCTAAAATGTGACTCATGCTACATGCATGCGGTCAAATGATCTAAATTCTGACTTGGAGGAACACACCCCTGAAAACTTCAAGATCAGTCTCTTTGAATTTAGTGACATGAACTCCTGTGCATCACATGGGAGTGTTACCTTCGTGTTACCACTTGCAGAGGCACAGGCTTTTTTTTTTTTTCCACTGTTTCACTACATGTTTTAAAAGTGGGGGATAACTTGGTATTTGCTACAGTTGGTAGTTAGTCACCTCAGAGTGGGAGAAGATCCTTTTTCCTTTTTTTTTTTGGAAAGAAACTGTTTAAATAACTGGCAGTTGCATATCAGTGCCTGTATATGAAGACATTAAAGTATTTTCAAGGGGAAATGGCATTTCCTGTAGTATCTCTGTACTTGTTAAAGGGAGTTCTAAGTCTTTTCCTTTATAGAACACAGGGAAAGGAAAAGGGAATAAATATTTCCCTTGCTAGCATAAGATTAACAAGCTTCCAGCATTCATCAAATAATCCTAGATTTTTTTGTTTTGTTATGAGAAGACTGCAGTACTTTATCTTAAGATGACTGTCAGCTGCAGCCATGATTGTCTCTTCAGGGGCAGCGATGCCTGTAGCAGCAATCAGTCCTTTAGGGAGATTGATCCCACTAGAGATATTTGTCCTGGCTTTAGATACTTATAAAAGAGCAAATCTCACTTAGACAAAACAATCTGTGTATATTTGTTTACTAACAGATGAAAGACTATGAGGAGTAATATTTTTAATCAGCAGATTCAAACAGACTCATTTATCTTAAGTTTTCAAAGTAGTATCTGAGTGAAGGATTTCAAGAAAGAAAAGGTCATTAAATATCATCCAAGTATACTGTGTTATATTTCTATTCATCTGTTCTCTCTGATGATTGTACCAAATGGATTTGTGAAGAACCATTTCTGAAATGTGTGATATTGTCTGCAGGTCACATATACCAGAGAACATAGCAGGGAACCAGAAGAGGAGGAAATATACAGTGCAGAGAATTTCCGTCGCATTGCTCGCAGTCTCAGTGGGACAGTTATCTCAAACAGAGAAGAGACTTTGGTCTCTTCTCACAGTTTTGTAAGTAGAATGATGTGCAGCTTTCCAAAGAGCTGTCATCTGTGTGTAGGGTTCTCATTTTCTCTGTCTGCATTTAGTAGTTAACAAACAAGACAGAAGACAACTCGATAATAAGCCATTTTTCATTCTTTCTTTGGAAGAAGAATGAACTTTTATATAAGTAACAAAGCCATCTTCTTCAGGTGTCATTGCAGAGTAGTAGCTCCTGGTAGGCATGTCAGCTAACATTACTTGCCAGTATGCAAAAACATACAGTATAAACAGTTTTTTCAGTTGACTTAAAGTATTTTCAAGGAAGCTTCTCATACACCTATAATTTTAAAAAAACCCCACCACTAGCAATGTGAATTTCTGCTTTCTTGTGAATATGCTAAGCAAGTAGCATTTTTAGAGAGTAAAAGTAAACATTAAAGGGGAGGCAATTCAACATGCAGGCAGTTACATACAGAAAGTAACTGAAAATAAGGAGATTGATCTTTCCTTTGTCCTCTTTCTTTGTTAAGTAGTCTTAGATGCAAGTTAAAACTGTCAGTGAGGAAAACAGAGTGTTTAGCAGCATAGCCAGATATAATGTCAAGTTTTGGCTTGGACTGAATTTTTTGCAAACTGTAGTTAAGTTTGTATTTGAAACCAAATGTGTAATAGGTGTAGAAGAGTCTCAGTTGCAAAAATCAGTTATTTAGACAGGTTGGTCTAATTGCACCTCTCTGCTGTGTATCATGAGCTAATAAAGTCAGCTTTGGAGTGTTTGCTCCTCCGTATGTTTTAGATAAGGGCTTTATCACATGCTGGCAAAAGCAATTAAAAATCTCCCCACAAAACAAGCAGCCAATAGGATGGTTGTCTGTTATTACTCTTCAAGTTAGGCACTGGGCTCAAGTCTGTGATGGTTTGTTATTGTGCCATTCAGCCATCCCTGCTTTTTAGAGTAGGTATCCTAATAGAGGGCAATGGTACAGCACAGGTAAATACAGGTAAGCACAGCTGCAACAGGTGAATCTATTCATAGCCTGGAATTAGAGCTTTTAGTAAAGCCTGCTAGAAAATAGGAGGGAAGAATCAGCAATACTCTATTTCATGGCTTGTGTAGCATACCATTTCCAGTGCTGACTGTCCTGACATTGTTTTGTGTATTCAGTTTGTCAGCCAAACCTCCAGGAGTGGTTTGTGTTTGTTTTGGCTTTTTCTTTTTGGCGTAATTCAAGTTTAACAATCCTAAGTAGCCCACCACTTCAGTAAGAGCCTTACTGGATTGATGCAGTTTTTATTTGTCTGTCTTTTTCACATACAGATGCATGTTTTTGTTCCAGTGACTTACCCCTTTCTTCCTTGGATCAACACCATCTTTGCTTGATTCAACCCAACTCTGTGTTTACTCATCATTTTATGTTCTGTTCTTCTCCTTTCTCATTTTATAAAAGGAAGCACCAAACACGAGGAAAATGCCAGTGGACACCAGCCACCGTTCTTCCAGCTCCACTTCCCTTCCTTTCCCCCATGATCCTCCTGTATTTCCCTTTGATCCCCAGCACAACCCAAACCAGGTGCAGCACCCACCCCATGATGTACTGATGCCCAGCATGGTGGGCAAGGCACGTAAACTGTCAGGTAATAATCACAGGACTTTTCATCCTTCTTCATGATCAGAGATATTGTTGAAATATTTCAGCTCCTCAGTTCTTGTCTTTCATAATGGAGTTTCACCATCTGCCTGAATTCCTCCAGAAATCTGGAAGGACACGTTTTCTTCTCTGCCTTTTGGAGTTTTTCTGTGGTTCTGTGCTAAATGTGCATATCCAAAGCCAATAATGTTTATGGAAACTTTATGATGGCTTTATATAAAATCTTATTAATATTTTTGTGAGGTATTCTCCTTAGTGTAAAAGTAGCAGTAAGACTCACCACCTCATTGCCATGTATGAGAGTACTTCCACAAGTTACTCATTCATGCAAATCACACATGTGCTAGTAGAAATAACTAATTCCTGCATGAGAATTATTTTCCCTGTGACAGCATCAAAACCAGTTTGATCTACCAGCCTTGAAATACTTTGTTGGGCTCCTCTATGATGACACAAGGGCTAGTAAAGAAATCTGAAATCTGTGACAGCAGCTTCAGTAGCATAGAAGGAAATGCAGTGAGGAAAATGAATGCTGGAAAAGGTACAGCTAGTTTTTATTCAGAATTGCATGTCAGCCAGTAACTGGATGTACTAGTGATTTCATTGTTCTTCTGTCACCTGCTGGCCACAACTGAAAGCTCCGAGAGGATGAAACAAAAACTGTAACTAAGCAAATCTTTTGGGTTTTTTTAATTTCAGGAGATCAGAAGAACATCGTCCAGAAACTTTTGGTTGTGCCTGACAGGGGTGAAGCTTTCCAAGGTGAAGACTACCCAAGTGTGGCACTGAGCTATGGGAGCCTCCCTTGTGTACCCAAAGGCACCCTCTCCCAGGGGCAGAAGCCTCTTGTCAATCTGCATTTAGGAGGTGGAGCATCAAGCGTCTCTGGCCGTTCACTGAGCACAAGTTACCCTGCCAGGCAAACAGCCACATTACCAGATAAGCGAACAGTGCTCTGGGGGAAACCTGCTGGCCAGCCTGGCAAGAGCTTACAGGAAGGCTTCCTCCAGCAGCCTTCACAACATCAAACGCATGAATCTCACGGCATCGCTTGCAGACTGCCAGCCAGCACAGACTACAGCACTTGCAGAATACCCCGTGAGCCTTCTTGGGATGCCGGTGCTTCTCAAGGTTGCCCTGTGCCCCCTGCTTGCGTCAAGGCCCCGGGCCCAAGGAGAGTTGATATGCCTCCAGAAGAAGACTGGCGACAGAACAGCTACACCCCTCAGCCTGGCAGAAGGCGAATGCTGCCGATGCATGTGATGGATGGGACTTTTTCTTCTGCTTCTGAGGCACACAGAAATATGCTGGCTCGAGCAGCAGCAGCTACTGGCACCACGCAAAATAATGGCTGGTGAGATCCCGTCCGCTCCATGTGCCCCAGTACCCAGCTCTGTGAACGGACTATAGTTGTTGTCAGAGCGTGGATTGCATGGAGACAGGAAACTCTTTCAATCAGTATCTCTGCCGGTTTTGTCTTAAAATGTAGCTATACAGTATGTGGAAACTAATTGCACTGTATTTCGTTTCTGACACTACTGAATTGCAGTCTGGATGGGAAATCTTAGCTATTCTAGTCCTGGCCTCTCCTAGCAAACAAGTGCTATAGGAATGGTAATTGGCTTACGGGTAAGTTCAGAAGTGTGCGCACGTTTTGAAGGAAGATGGCAACTAACAAAAGGACATTTTTAAGGACTCTTTTTCATGAAATGTAGCTTTGGTAAACTCTTCATATAAAGAAACCAATCCTTTTGTTTTCTTCTTCCTCTCTCCTGTTCCTTCCCAGGTTCCAGTAAATCTGCACTTGGCAGGTGGTAGTTGGTAAAGCAAATGCAGTTTTCAGTGTTCTGAGATTTCATGCAGAGATCACAGTTGTAGTTGCTGCAGAGGAAGTGACAGGTAGACATTGTTCATCAGTAAACCCCAATTTTCCCCAGTTCTTTAAGGCAAACTAACAATGCTTCAAACAGAAAAGACTGTTAATGCTGCACGCTTAACTACACCAATGTAAACACAGAATAAGTTTAACTATTTTAGTGTCAAACATACTTGCTTTTGTAAGTACTTTTCAAATAAATCTCTGAAAATAGTTCTATTTACCTGTCTGCGTATGAGCTTTCTTTTCTGTTTAGCTTTACTCATCAGTTGGCTGGAAACTTCTGAATACACGTCAACAAAGATGAGTAAGTTGTTTATTGTAGTTCACTAGCAAAGTTTATGTAATAAAGACTTAGATTGGAGGATATGCCTAATTTTGACTCTGGACTTGATGTGTTTCATTAGTACTCAGCACTTAAATTTCTCATCATAATGGACAGTAATTAAGTGTCCTTTGAAAAGTAGTTTTAGACTGACTTCTTGTTTCAAGGACAACTACTACATCTATGCAAGATGGTAGTGTATGCAGATACACAGAAAAACCATTTTAAAGGATCGCTGTGGTGAGAAGTGTCATTTTAATCACACTTGCACTCCTGCTTCTGCAAATGCTTTCAGGTGTGGTGGTTACAAGGTGTTCCAAAGCATGGAGGGTTCTGTTCTATGCTTGTCCTGGTATGTGGTTGTGCCGGGAGTGGGGCTGGAGCTGTGGTGGTGCCAGCCTGGACAGACGGGCTGCCTTGCCCTGCCCTGCCCTGCTGTGCACGGCACTCCTTGCAACCTGTGCTCTGTGACCTGAGGGGCTTCGCTCTCATTTCATGGTTTGCACCTCAGGGCTTGATGGAATTCCATCAGTTTTTGCTGTTTAGCCTGAGGTTGAGTCTCATTCATTTCAGGAAGGGTTATTTCTCAGCTTCTTGTTTCTAAATAATTGCTGTTGTTTCTGTTATTGTTGTAGTGTCCTGGAACTACATCACGTGAAATTGTGTTTTACATTTGGGATTGTGTTGCACACTTCTTTGTACTTAACTGTCTTATTAGCACTGCTTACCAGAACAAAGCACTCTGCTCTTCCACCCCTCTATTCCAAAAAAAGCCCTAATAATTTGTGACCTTTTCACATAATGGTTTTGCCAATTTAATAACATGAAACTTTGAACAGTACTAACTTTCTAAATAAAAACAAATGGAGTTTATATTTTATTGAAATAACTATTTGATTCAGGTTTCCCAACAGATACAGAATTATTAGTCCTCATGCCATAGCCACCTGTCTGTTTTCAGCGTTTTGATACCTTCAGCAGTTGGTGAAAGCTGCAGTAGTCCCAGGATGGAAATGAGGACATGGATAACAATGTGACATTTTGCTTGACTACAGGTGTAAAAAATGCGGGTTGCAAAGTGAGTCTTAATAGTCTTCATTATCTAAAAAAAGAAGCTGTCAAAATAAAATAAAAAGTCATCGTTTCAAGAATCAGTATAAAATATATATAAGCTTTTGCATCTAAAGACAAAGTGTATGCATAGCTTTATTGTGTCCTAGTGACCAGGAGAGAGTGTGAGTATACTTCCGTAAAGCTCTGCAGAATAATTCTGAGTTGATGCAATTTATTGAAACGATCAGTATCCAGGTTGGGTTTTTTTACATGTTCTTTGTATATCAGTTGCTTTCTATGAAGCTAACCAGAGGCCTGGAAAGGAAAAGCTGGGTCCATACCGTGCAGTATATTAGTGCATCTGAAGAGAAACAAACTGAAGTCCATTCAGCAATATATTTAACACAGGAGAAAATGTGAGACTAGAAAAATACTGTTACTTCATCTTCAGTTTAATGCCTGCGAATTTTAGTAAGGTCAGTAAGATAATATTTACTTTGTAGTTCATTTGACTAATTGCTAACTTGTCTTTTCAGTGGTATTTATACCATACAGAAATCAATGACGTAGTGTTGTAATAGCTTGGTAAAGTTCACTGTTGGCTATAGGAAGGGAGAGGAGGGAGTTCCCACAGGAATTCAGCAGCTATTCATAATTCTTACAAGTTTACAAGTAAGCTTTGATGCAATATAACCTTTTCTTTGTCCCTGGCTGAAGAATATGTTACTGGATGAAATTAAATTAAAAGAATGCCATACACACTTAAATTCACCTCTTAAAAATTATTTAATTTCAGTTTGCCTAAAAATAAAATTCTTGTTCTCTCACTGTGTTTGTAATATGCATTTAGACCTAACTAGGGGGGGGGGGGGGGGGATAGAAAAAAAAAAAAAGAAGATAAATNNNGGGGAGGGGGTAGGCAATAATAAAAAGAAGAGTAACTTGGTGTCCTAGCAGTAGCAGAATTATGTAAATATGATCCTTCTGTATATGGAAAAGGAACTGCCTAGCACAGTTCCTTCTCTTGGAGGCAACCAAGTTTGTGCCTGCTGTTTGTGGAAATCATATTCAGCCCTGCTGAGCAGCAGATGTGCTCAAATGGAGCATGTGCTGGAGCGTGCAGCACTTGTGAGTTACCCAAAATGTGCTCTGCTTTAGAGAAGGGAAGTGCAGAGGAAGTGTCTGTTTCTTTTTAAACAAAGGCTGCTGCACCCACAATAAAATGGAGAAATTTGGGAAGAGGGAAGGAACTGTCTTACTGATAATTCCTATGATTGCTAACATTGTTGGACTTAGTGATGGTTGGGTAGGTCATAGAAAGTACAGGCAGGATTCCAGAATACTGGAATTCATGCAGGTTTTGCATCTAATGTCATTTAGGGATAGGGGCAGGGCAGAGGTGTAGGGAGAAGAAGGAAAGTGAATGAGAGGGTGGATTGGAACAGGAGGGAACAGATGGATAGGTGAAAAAGGCAAAATGAAAGAAAATGTGTGTGTATCTTCGCTCACATGTCTCTTCTCAAGGAACATTCAGTAATTGGTCTAAATTTTCCTTCTTTCAGTGGATAGATGCCTGTACAGAGATGGTCTTCAGCACAAACTTCGGCTTCAGTGGTGCTGAAGCTTCTGAGAAGGGAAGATTCTCTGTTGGAGAGAGTAGACAGTGTTCTCTGTAGCAGTCTTTAGTTATGTTCCTGCCACGGGAGATGAAACTGTGCAGAAGCACTGACGTGCCATTGCTTATGTATAAATAGACATTGGACAAACAGGGTAGGTTAAGTCAGTGTTTGTGCCAGCTTGGGCAAAGATAAAAATGTGCTTGGGATTTACAAACACCTCGCTGAAGTTAGATGTGTTCTGGAATCTCCTACCACTGTGCTGTCTCCTGTTCAATGCTGTGGCTGGTAAAAAGCAAAAGTATGATATTTGCATCCATCTGTGCTTGGTGCCTCTAGCATTTTATCACTGCATAGTCCAGAATCATTTCAATTGTAGTTAGATATCTGTAATGCTTTTTAAAAGCTAATTCTTCACCATTACTATTGCTGATGGAATTACCTTTAAAGTTCCAGAAAATGTTTTAGGAAAAGCATGTTAGATCATTATTTTTTAAATTCAGTTGCTATGTGCATCCTTGTTCTAAATCATTGAATGATTTAGGGGTTTTCTATTCTCTAAAACCAAAATAATATAACTTGGAAGTGTTTTTAAGATTGCTTTTTGATTAATGGAGGAGTACCAGCTAAGACCAGCTATACAGTCACTTCAGATATTTTTGCTAGCATGTTTGTGGAGCAGATGTAAATGGATGAGTTCAGCTTCCTTATTGGCATCAATAGAATTGTTTTAATATTAGTTCTTGAGTGAGTAAACACTGAATATACTGTGAACAAGAAGGTCAAGTGTCTGCTTGTAAACTAACTTACATTAGGTTTGTTGAAGGAGGATTATCTTAAGTTTTGGCTGGCCCAGTCCCAGCTGATTCACCAGTGAATCACAGGCTTGAGAAGTTTTATGTGTGTACATATCACTATTAAAATAATTTCAAATATGAACACGTGAGAAAAGTGAGTACAACAAAGCTGTTCTTTAGTAATAGCCATAATAATAATTTCATATTGCTAATATTAGTTTAACTTCTTTACTACTCAGGCTAAGTGATTTTGAGGGCAGTCCAGGGTTATCTATCATTTCAGGGTTTTACTCAAAGTTTATACCAATTAATTACTATGTGACTGTCAATTGAGGGAGCTCCAAGCATAGAACTCTCGCTACTTTCAAAAAAAATCCCCTAAAAAATCAAACTATTCAAGATTGTCTTAAGGTGCTGAAAGCACAGTAAAGCATGAGCACAGTAACAGGCAGTATCTCTGTGAAGGTTCAGACTCACTTTTTTTTAACATCTAAAATACGTCAATCAAATGGTAGTTAATGTTTTACTACAATTAAGTCAGCTACAAGTTTTTAAAAATCGGGTGTGTATTTTAAAGTACATTTAAGAAGAAATAACCAGTTGTTCATGGCACTATGTATTAATTGTTCCTAATAGTATGAAATTATGCATACATTCCATTTTTTTGGTGATTCAGTTAGTTTCTTCAGATTAAAAAAATCGCAGTTGATATCAAACAACCATTTAAGTGCTGTAGACTGGTTTTGGGTAATTGCCCTTACAGGCTTAAAAGAAGCTATTTAATACAGAAGATGTGACAAGCCAGGTTTTTGACACCTTACTCATCTGAAGAGAGAGAAGGTGGTAGGTGTGTGGGAGTCTTGACTGATAAGTAAGCTACTGATTTGAACACAAGGATGTAATTCATGTGAAGAGCCAAGTGGTACAGACAAGAAAATAAAATCATCATGACTTCTCCTGGCAGATGGGGGGAAGCCCACATCTCTCCACTGGTTTCATAACTGTCTATTTGCATGTAAAGTTACTCGGACAAAATAGGTAGTGGAAGAGCTTTTAAATGCTTACGTGGGATTTATTTGTATATATTCTTGAGATATCATTTTCTGCATTCATTTTTTGTGACCTCAGATTTGCCCAATTATGAGGGTCATTTTTTGTTCAACCCTATCCAATCCCAATGTAACAATTCTTATTAATACTTCCTGGTGTTTGCCCTCAGGAGCTTGGGGAAAGGATGCAGAGGGGTGATCTGAAAGCATAGTTGCACTTACTATGTAGTAAGGATGGCCAGATGTATTTGTGAGACAAGAGTGCATGTACTCTTCAGCAACTGAGTTGTCATAGCTCCCTTTTGTGGGTTTATTTCCTCCCCACTTTCCTTTAAAATTGATTATTGGAATTTCTCTGATCTGCAGGGCATCGTGTTCATGAATCAACAAAGTTAAAAAAAAAAACAGTAAAAAAGTATCACACTTTTTTCTATCATAGTTCCTGTACAGAGTGGTAAGTTTGTGGGGGTGGTTAGTAAGGTCCTATACATAGACCTGCTTAACTTGAGTACTTTGTCAGTCAGTTCTCTTCTGTGGAGGCGCTGAGGAAATGAGAGAATGCAAAGGAGGACAGCAAAAAGCTGAGTGAACTCAATTTTTAGAGTGAGTAGAGGTGACTATTAATAGTCTATTAATATCATTAAGGTAGTAAGATAAATGAAGAGAGGGAATTGCTTGGTCTCAGATGGTAGGAGAAAGAGCAATTGCTTAAGGCTAAGGAAGAAAAAGTTTGAACTAGATAATAAGGGCGGGGGAAGGAATGCTTTAAGCAGAGAAAGTGATGTTTTGAGGAATCTAAGGAAGAGTTTGAGATACCATCACTCCAGAAGTGTGAAATTTAAATCAGAGATGTGGCTGGTAGGGTTTGGTATGTAAACATCACCTAAGACTTTGGAGTCGGGTTGGGCTGCCTTTAGCCTGTTTCTTACAGTTGGGGTATGATGCTAGTATTGACTGTGGCCATGATTAGCTTTTTTAACTTAGTCTGTACTTAGCCTGTTCACAGAGGTTATTGGGCAATGAGTGAAATGTGTGCAGGAAGGGAGTGTGACAGGATAGACTAATAGTAAAATAGCTTGTCATTTTGTACCAGAAACTATCTAATAATTTGGCTTTGGTTTTTCTCGTTTTACATCAGTGCAGCTTCTCAGTACTGGATGACATTGGGAGCTGGAGTGTTGCGGTGATGATGACTTTGTGATGCTGGAGAAAATGGCTGAACACAATGCTTTCAACCTTTCTGAAAAAATGCCTCTGTATTACAGATAATAAGGTTTGTCATAAAATACCTGACTTGGGACAGCAGGGCAATTTTGTGCCCTCTTAAAAGAAAGCTTTTAAGTATTCATATTGAAACTCAGTACAGCAATATGTCAAGATATATTTAAAATAATATGTGCCTCGTTTTGAGGCACACACAGTTTATACCAACCTCAGTACCATTTCTGGCAATTCAGAAAGGACAGTTTCAAACAGTCACTAGTGAGAGTCAATGAAATGGAACAACTTCTTAAAAGTTTTGTCTTCATCTTACTCGCCTGCTTATATCACGTCTTCCCCTCTCAGACCTGGTTTATCTTTGTAAGATATGTTCTGTGCATCTTTCTCTTGGGATCTGGAATATATCTCTCTCTCCTGTGATTCAATTGCCTTCTTAGTTTTCAGAAAGTTCTTGTTGGGTAATTAGATGATTCTGGGACATCGTGTTGTGCCAGTTTTTAAGGTATGTCGCTGTTAAGAGTCAGAAGGGACTGTTCTGATCATCTGCCCTCCTGCATGAGATGGTTACAAAATTTCACATGATCGTTTTTATGTCTGACTTCTGTTTGCACTTCAATAAACAGCACTTGTCTGGGGCAACAATTTACTAAAATATAGTTGCTACTATACCTTGAAGCCCTCTGTCAGGGGAGGTGTCACAAAAGTCTAGGTTTTAACATAGCACTTTTTTGTTTAAACAGCTCTTGCATGCAGCTTGAGTGGGTACTGCTTTGAGAAGGAGCAGAAGGAAATCAGAGATCATCTGCATCCCAAATGGCCCCATTCCCCGTGGTACAGAAGAAGATGGATTGGTTTGATTATTCCATGTACTTCTCCTGCTGAACTGTTTCTCTTTTATAAAAGCAGTTGTTCAGAAAGCAGTCCAGTGCTAGCAGCTAGGTAGTGATTTGGAATATCCTGTCAGAATAGGAATTCATCAGGCTTTTTTTTTTTTAAATTCAGTTTTAAAATGTGTGGAATGGAATGGCCACTTGGTGGCAAAGCTGAACAGGAAGTAAAACACGACTGCTTCTCAGATCTGTCTGGCATTTGTGGGAAACTCACAGGATTATAAAGGCATGCTGCCTTCTACTTGCAAGTCTGTGTTTCTGTTTGTAATTGTGTTCCTCAGTTTCTACATTCATAATGCTACTTCTGGTGCCGGTGGAAGGTGTTTGATTCCTTGAACACAGGATGTATCTAATCAATCATTTTTGCTTTCACCATGAAGTAAATTGGGGCAATGTGAATGTCCCTTCCAGAGTCTATAGCAGATTTAGAGACCATACCACAAGAAAAAGCTTCAATGACAAGGTAAAGGGCTTAGGGGAGAGAGGGAACTACCTATTTCTGCCTAATGAAGATTTTAATATTGTCCTAATGACAGTGGCACATGCTCAGCATTTTAATGAGGTAAGATAGAATATATCAGAAAAAATGACAATAAAATGCCAAGGTAACTGTGCTAGCCAACTTCTTTTTCTAGCTCTTGTTATCCAAAGAAGTAGTCAAATCATTATTTTTAATGTTTTTAGGAGGTGTGATTTGTAGGGAGACATACCATTTTTCATATCAATCTCATGTAGTGGGGGGGAACAAACCCAGCAAGATTTCATCCATGTGAGCCTTTCCTTTAGGTGATGCCTGGATATAACTGGAAGTGTTTTAGCATGCAGGGCACTAGGTGTGCTGCCTAAAATGTCTCCTTGTGGCACAGCATCACAACAAAATAATATTATGCTGTGCTTTTTCCTCAAAAATTGTGACTTCACACCCCAGAGGACATGGCTGCAGGCTCCTGAGAAGTGAACCATTGAAAGAAATAAGGCATCTCTCCTGCAGCTGCACTTCAGGTGAGGTGAAGAGGAGATTGCCGACAATGCTCAGCAAGGTCTCAGGCTCCTTGAGTGTTTGGAAATGTATGGACAAATGAATTTCTTTATAATATGAGACACTCTGCTGTTTCAAGCTGTCAGACATTCAAACTGTATTTATTATTGAGCTTCTCTTGATTTTACATACAAGACTGAATTCATTCCCCCTTCTTGTTTCAGCAGTTTTACTTTAAGCTAATGTCAAAATCAGCAGGAGCGACATTTACTTACTGCCCTTCCAGTCCCATGCTCTCCCTGCACACTCTGAATGGAAACACATCCATTTATTGAAGCAAATGAGCTTTTGTCCTATTTAAAAACTAGACCCTTTAAATTGATTGTACAATGACAGACATTTGCAGAACATGTGGTATAAAGTAGTAATTCCTGCTGCTGGAAAGCTTAGTGATTAAAGCCAAAATAGTCATCCAGGATTTTTTCCATGATACTCTAATGTATCCCAGCTCTCTTTTTGTGTGCATACACACATTTTACTTGTCGGCATGGAATTACTAGAATTGTGTTTTTTCAAAACTTTGGAGTCTCACAAGTGTTACTCATAAATACTCATTCCCTTAAAATTTTCATTGGCTTCCTTGAATGTTTTAATATGATGTGTCATTCAAGGTTTCTTGCTTGGACTGTCTTGATTATAGAATAAAAAAAGCAAGGTTAACCCAAGCTCTTTTGTAACCCATCAATTTAAATGTCTTTTTGCTTAAGCCGAAGAGCTTTTCATGCTCAGCATGGCAAATCCTCACCTCAGATGTCATCTTTTTCCCATGGAACTGAATGGGGCAAGACCTTGATGGAAACCAGTACCTCTGCGTGGCTTTTCTTTCTTAAATTCCTGGTTTACTGTACGGAATGGATTGCACAGCTCAGTACAAATAATGCTAAGGGCTTCGTTGTTAGCTGAGATGCAGCTTTTAGATATACTGTATTTGATTAAATACGGTTATCTGTACATGTTTAGATGTTTGCTAGATCTGACTAGGTGTGTTGGCAGATACTTAAATGATGCAAAATTTGAAGATGTTCAGTTGGTTGATTATTGTTTGTGTTTGTTTTGCTTTGTGTGTTTTGTGAGTTTTGTTTGGTTTAAATGCAGCTCATTTCTGTGGTCTCAACTACAGTGCCAGTCATACAGCCACCCTACACTGGTACAACTGAGAAAACACTAAATCAGAGGAGAGGGGGTGAGGTTAACTGCTGCTACAAAGGAGAGCAGGAACTACTTAGCTTTTTTCATCAGCAAAGTTTATTTAATAAAGAGTAGTCATAATGACCCGGTTTCCCTTAGCTTTAGTACAGTTGTACCAAGCTTTTGGCCAAGGCAAAGCCCTGTTTTGGGCCCTGGACCTATTGCTCTGCACATTGACACGGTTTATATAGAACAGAGGGGCTGTGATCTGCTGCCCTTACCCACACCGGGCCCTGGTGCAGAGCCTCTGCCCCGTCACCCCGGGCAGCTTTGGGGGGTAGCGGGGATGGGGGGGAGCTCCTGTTGCCGTACCCAGGGCCTCTTTTGTCCACTCTTGTTCAGCTCCAGCGGGGGAGCAGAGAAGTCTGGCTGAATTATCTGGTGCTGGGAGCTTGCCTAAGATGTGCCTAAGTTCTCCCTGGGGGAAAACGTCTCTTTCCTCCTGCTCCTCTCTGCCAGGTGCGACTCTGCGGCGCCTTCCTGCCGTGCTGGGGGCGAGAGGCACCCGCTGAGGGCACGGCCGCGGCCCCTCGCTCTGCGGTGGTTGCCGGGGGTCACTGAGAGTTTCGCCACCCCACAAAATGGCTCCCGCAGCTGTGCTGCCCCAGGAGCGGCCCCGCGGAGCTCTCCATGGTGGCCACCGGCCCTCGTCCGCGCGGGGTCGCTGGGGGCTGAACCGCCCGCTGCGCCGCCCCCTCAGCCCCGGCCTGACGCCCGCCTGACCCGGGGCGGGGGCGCTCCGGCCGCCTCCCCCGGC
>VZRZ01002431.1:3468387-3522890 GCA_013398175.1 Climacteris rufus | reverse complement strand
GCTCTGCTGGAGGCGGGGGACCGAGCGGGGCGCGGGCGGGCCCGTGAGGGCGGCGGGGCCGCGGGTGGGAGCGGTGGCCGGGGCCTGTGGGCCTGGTGCGTCCCGCCCGGATGCTCTGCCCGGAGCGTGTGCGGGGCTGACCGCGGGCACCTCCGCGCCCCGGCTCTGCGGGGCTTTTCCGCTGTCTGCGCAGGGGAGAGCCCTGGAATTGCAGACACTGACAGCGCCGGGGAAGAGCGAGTGGGAAGGTGCTGCCGCCCGTTCTATTGGCTGCTGTTCTCAGGTTCCAGTTCTGATGGAGAAAATTCACCTTGATCTATTTCTTTGTGGCCTACCTTGGTAATCTCGTGGGGAGCCTACGGAAGTCAAACGTTATACTTCACAGGAGAAAAAGTAAAGCATTTTAAACTAGGTGCATCTGTAAAACCAGCATCATCAAGCGACCAAAATGCTGTAAAATATTAAGTTATTTCCTCGGAACCCTAGGAAGTGTGTTGTTTTAGTTTTTGTGAGGAGAAGAATCCTTTGCAACTAGAGCATCCTAAAATAAATTTGTTAGAGCTAAATTGATAGTTAAGGGTATGGTATAAGCAGTGCTTCAAAGAATTCCTAGGTTGTGTTTACTCAAGTTGCACATAATTTTTTTTTTTTTTAATCTCAGTGGTTTTCATATTGAGCTGTATTTGGCGATGTCAGCGTGGACAATTGTTGTGGCAGGCCTGGGCTGTTGGAATTCACGGGTGTACACGGGCAGGCTGCTTTTAAGATTGACGTTCCTACCAACACAGAGTCTGACTGAGTTCGAAGGGGTGGAGATCTGGTCATTTAACTTTTTATATAACAGGGGGCCTTGAGAAATGAAAAGGATGTATTTTTCTTCAGCAGGTGTTAATTAAAGCCTTGGAATCCCATTGTCTGTTTTGGAAATCAGCATGTTTTCTATTAAATTGGAAAGCTTTACTTGCAATAAGTTGTAACTAATTTTGAATTTCTTAACCTGTTGATTTGTTTGAACAAATTGCAGTGGTAAAAGTAGAAAATATTAAAACCAGTCTGTTGGAAACTTGTACTCATTAGTGCTACTTTACTGTGTGCTGTTTAGACCTGCTGAATTTTTGTACCTTTACTGTAATTGGTGGTAAGAAATTAAGTTCTTCAAACAATGTAGAAGAGTTAATAGTAAGTGAGCAGATGCTTTAGAATGCAGTGGAAAACCTGCTGATTTCCTATCACTTAATAATTCAGCTTGTTAAATGTGACTAATGCATCTGGTTGTTTAAAATTGTAGTTAAGACTTGCTTCATTCTAAACAAAATTACTGCCAGAGATTGCAGTATTTCTTTGAACCTGGACGTGTAGGATGCAGAACTATTGTAAAGGTAAACAATCTGTGATGGCTTCACCTGCCATAATGACAGCCAGTTCATGCAGTAGCATTTTTCTCTACCTTCTGTTGACCTGTCCTGTCCATACCTATCGTGCTGAATCACTGGCTTCTGAAGAAAGCCCGGCCAGTTGTGCCAAGCTGTCTGTGTTACTGATACAAAGGACAGGGTGGTTTGCTTCCCCCTCCCCCATTAGGTGCAGTGCAGTTGGAAATATGTTTTTAGACAATGACCCCAGAAGTGGAAGATTGAAGGTTATGTCAGTCCTAAGTGGGAGTATTTATGCTGTGTAAATACGTTTGTTGGAACTGTGCTAAAGTGTGACAACTGTGTCACATCCCTGTTCACAAACAGATGCATTGCCTCTCACATACCAAGAAACATTCACCATACTCTTTCCTATTATACAATGAATAGGTCATTTATAATGTCTCAGGTCCTTGAGAAAAGCCACAGAGAAAAATGTAGTAATATTACCTGGTGTATCTGTATATTGGTCCATACTTCAGCTTCCATGCTCTCCATATACTGCTTCTTTTTGGGAGAAAATGTGAATTCAAGACTTAAAGCCTGCTGTTTTTTCATTGTTTATCTTGCTTTTATAAAAGTTATTTTCTTCCTCTGTATCACTGGGAGAGGGGGAGAAAGGACAGACTCAATTAAATTTCAGAGGCTGTGAGTAGTTCTGTTCTTGACCACTAATAATACATGTTAGCAGAAGTGGGCAAGAGATGCTCACTCAAGAAGAAATGGTTGAATTATTGTATCATGAGTAACTAATCTTTTCTAATAAGGTAGGATAATGATTGGGATGTAGCCCTCTTCATATTTTGACCTGTATCTTTAGCAATTGATGGAAAGTACTTAAATCTAGAGAGGTATCTGAAAGATTAGCAGGTGTATTATATTCATATCATATATATATATAGATATATCTAATAAACATAATAATAGCAGCTTTAAATATGCAGCCTATACAGTCTAGCTGTGTTGGTCTGCCATATCTTTCCAAGTATGAATTGTATCATTAAAGGTCATTGATTACTTTTAAAATATATTAAAAGCTCAAATTCTTTTCTTTTTTCTTTTTTTATGGCTTAGTTAAATTGCCTAAATAATTTGTACTTACAGAGTTTCCTTTAAATTAATGGTTAGCTATGAGACTGAAATGTTTAAAGTCAGCTTTTGGCATTTGTTTCCCAAAAGGTGTCTTGTGATGAGGCCTTTGTTACTGCCTTTTTTTTTTCCCTTAATAGAGATGAGAAGGTGTACCTGTCGTTCTGATTCACTGTTTTCTAAGGCACCCTCTCCATCTTTGCAGGATACTTAGTGTTTTGCTGTCTCGTGGAAGATGCAGCTCTCTCTATTATGTTTTTTCAAAAATCTTTTTCCTGTAAACTGCTGTTAATACTTAAATGCTGTATCTGGTTCTTTGCATTTGCCTTTCTTGTTGGATGACAATTGACGGACTTCGGTCGGTTCACCTCACTCTTCGGTGCATGTGACTTTCAGACTTTAAATTTGGTGTATCTTTTCTACTGACCCAACTGTTAGTACCTTGTAGTAAAGTCCTTTTCACTGGCAGGGACAAAGAAGTGCTTTGAAGCTCAGACTGTGTGACAGAGTGGTCCTGGGCATGGCAGGGATGAGCCTACATTGCCTCCTGTTCGTGTGCAAAGCACCAGCGCCTCTGGGACTCGCCTCTGGGTGCTTACACCCCAAAGCTGTACTTGGAAGTGCTCTCTCTTCCCCAGCAATACACTGTGCTGGGCTTTGGGAATCAATCCTTGTCATGCAGACCTAAAGCTAAATTTGGAGACCATGTCTGTTCTTGTGGAAGTGGAAGACTTCAATATCCCTTCGTTTTGGATAAAGTTGTGGTGCGGTCTGTTTGGCAGACAATTATTGTGGATATTGAATGGAAGCTTATTGAAACAACTCTAGAGAAACTCAAAGAGATGTAACTCATATCCTTTAGCAGGGTCCTAAATTAAGTCTCTAATAGCTCCTTTTGAACAATTTCATCCATGTAAGGAGAAAAAGAAATCATTGTAATATTTAAATTTATAATTCAGAGTCTGGTTAAAAAAAAGGTAGAAGGTTAAAATTTGACAGGCATCATGAAGCCTGTTTTAGAAATATTATAAGGCACTTATGCTGCTGGCCAGAAATTATTCTAAGATGATCCAGAAAAGCAGCAATGTAAAGAGAATATTAAAAGGTCATATTAAAAAGAAAAACAAAAAACATAGTTTCGTTCTGGGGGAGAGACAATGGAATGGAACTGAATTCTGACAAGTAAGTGTTTGACTAGCCTTTTTTTGTTTTAGGGGATGGTTAGAGTAGATAAACCTTGAAATGACAACAACAAAACCCAAAAAACCCCACCCAGAAATGGAAGCCTGCCTCAATTTCAGTGGGGCAGATTGGCAGTTGAGGGTTAGGAAGGTAAGGCCAGAGCATGAAAATCTGACAACTACTTACATGTGTGGTCATTGTGTAAGAAACTAAGGACTCTTCTGCACATGAGTCAGTTCTTATTGCTGAATAGGACAAAGAATTCTCTCATTGAAATGTAAGTGGTTTCAAAACATATCAACAAAAGAAATGTTCTCCAAAAAATATCCCAGGATCAGAAGATATTTGTCTAGTGGCTCTAAAGGAATTCTTTGGGGCTTTTGGGTGCAAAATTGTGGGTTTATTTTCCATAGCCTGTGGTGTAACTCATCTTCTGAGTCTGAGAGATGGAGCACAGCAGAATTTTTTTAAAAATTCTAGATTGAACTGGAGAACTGTAGATCACTAAGTTTAATTTAAACAGATTCATAGCACTTGTAAGAAAGAGTGGATTAACCATTTCTCTGGGAAAATACAGTGTGAAAGAGGAGTTGGTACAGTTTTCATAGCTGAAAATCAAGAGAAATTGTTAGAATATTTTAAAGGAGCCGGTGAGCTTGTTGATCCAGGTAAAACTATTCATCACGTTCCTTCATTGAAGTCTTTAAGCAAAAGAGGAAATATCCTCTTTTGGATAAAAATTAGTTAGGAAAGAAAGGGTGTTAATAGGTAATAAACTCCCATGGTGGAGGGAGGTTAACATCTGTCATCTGTGCTCTTTAAATGTGTTGACAAGTTCTTGAGAAAACAGAGTGAATGTCATATAGTAACACTTAGGCAGGATAGCCAACTTCCAGAGAAGCTCTTGTTAGACTGAGTGCCTGGGTAAAGAAGCTGTAGGAAGTGCTGTTCAGATCAAGACAGCACAGACTCTACACAGGAAAGAACAATTCTTGCTTAAACATAGAAGGCAGTGAACTTTGGAAAGAAATATTAGGATCTCTATGGATAACATTCTGAAAATGTTATTGCACTGACAGTCAAATGATCTTATAAGAATTCAGGGAGTATTAGATGATCAATTTAGAAAAAAGAGATTGCACCATCATGCCATTATATGTATTTTGTGTTATATGTGCATCTTGAACAACAGCATGTAATTTTATTCTTTATTCCTGATTTTTTTCTTTATCTGAAGATATTTTCAGAGGCACAGAGTGGCTTTTGGTTGAGGTGAAATGACAAAGATGACAAGTGTCTGACTTGGAAAAGGGATGGTTGAACAGGGGATAGCGTTAAATACTGCTTACCTTATGAATGGTATTTAATGGAAAAGTTGAATAGGAAGCACCTGTAATTCTTGTCTCCCTATTCCAGATGTGGAGAGAATAGTGGAAAGCAGTTCTAGCAGTGGTCAGAAACTTGATGGTCTGGATGAAACTCTAGAGATAAAATCCTTAAACCACCCCGTTTGGAAAACAGAGTATGGAGTGGGTAAGATCTATGCATCCATCAGTGCCAGAAGCACATTTAAGCACTGAGTAATCTTTTGGCATAACATAGTGTGGCCATTTTAATGGGAGGAGTATCTTTAAACACTTTAGAAACAAATAATTATATTTTTCCTGTGAGGAACTTCCAAAAATGTCAACCAAGTTAATTGAAAAACTACACAGACAGTATAAAAGATGAATGAACACACCATGACATGCATGATTTCGTTGGAGATGTAAAATTCTATGACACTCTTCAGACTGCAAGTACATAATAAGTGAGGATAGAATAAATAGTACCTGCAGTGCTCTTGTAGGGTTTCAGGGTTTAGCGGGTCATTTTTTCTTGCTTCTAGAATGCTTGCCAATATAGCAGGAACCTTGCATGCAAAGAAACTTTGCAGTAGTTTTTGTAATTTGCAAGAAACTGACTTTGCTGGATCTGTGCTTTCTTGTTTGGGGTGAATAGGGCAACTTGTGGTTTTTGTCAGCTATCGATTGAAGCTTTCCAATTCCAGTAGATGCTGATGTGTACTTGTGGTTATCTAGTATTTTCAAGGTTGCTGGTCCACAAACCATCTATGTTGTCTTTATGCTATTTCTATTCAAATCTGTTCTGCCAGTGCAGAATGATAACTGGATATATTCTGTCCTCATAGCAGTCATGGGTGCTGCATCTTTTCCTTCTGTAGGGATGTTGGCAAAGGTGTGAAAACTTCAGGGACAGACTGAAAGATGTGGTAGGTGTTAGACTTTGTGATTCTTCTGAGTGACAATACATAGACAGCAATGCATTTATAAAACCAAAACTTGACTAAAGGACAGAAAAAACCCAGACCACTCTGCTATCATGGTAATAAATCTGCTGACAAAATGAAGGATGCTGGCCTTTCTTTTCACAGAAAATCATGGTTGTATTGATATATCATACACTTGGTGTAGACAAACATTATATCTACTGTTTCATGTATACCTATCATCAAAGCAACAAATTCTTTACAAACTGAATGTCTGTGTTTAGTAACTTTAGTAATGTGGGGTGAGACTTTGTCTATGAAATCAAAAACATTCTTGGAATAGAAAATGCAATCTGGGATATTGAGCGTACTTTAACAGCCAAAGCTGAATTAATGAAACATGCCATGGGCTCTTGATTATAGAGGAAAAATGGCTAATTTTCTTTCACTGCCAGAGAAAAGGAATTCTTTAAGTTTTACAGTCATAAGAACAGAAAAAAATTTGTATGTGAAAGTACAGTGCCTTTTACAGTTGATCCCTGATGCTTTTTTCTACATTAGTCTAGAGGCTTTGATCTCCTCTTGTTTCATGAGCCTGTTCCAACAGGGTGTCTCTTGATACAAGCCAGATTTAACTGAGGTTATTAGAATGGGCATATATATCAGTGTGATTTAAATTTACAGTATCTACATGTAAGATTTTATTAGCAGCTACAGTTGTACTCAGTTACTGGGCAGTGTGAGATCTGCTGTGGGTCTGGAAGTCACGTGTTTGTGTTTGTTGCCATATTGCACCTCTCAGCAAGGATTATTATATTGGGTAAAATGCCACACTAAGGCAGTTTTTCTACTTTGAACTTCTTTCTACGTACTTTCTTCTTTCTATGGATTTTATCCATTCAGATTGATGCTAGCCTCTGAATCTCCACAGCATGCTTTATTGCAAGGTATAAATGTACCCTGAAGCTTATAGAAAGTCAGTGTAGAACTAGGTTTAGAGGTTTTGCTTTCTATATCTCTTAGCAGTACTGCAGTATAAAGGAAAGGTGATTTTTTCCCTCTTAGTTAATGCAGTAATAAAAAGCATCAAAATATTTTCATTAACAAATCCCAAAAGCTATTTGCTGTTTTTTTTCTCCCCAGTGCTACTGTTTACATTTTTGGATCAATATATTAAAATTGTGTCTTCCAAATGTATTTCTAAAGTGAAATTGATTGACTTTGACTAGTAAACAATGGTTTGTTTTAGAAAATCTTGTCTGGTGTTGTAAATCATGATGTGTTACATTTGTCATTATCATCTATACTTTTACTAACAAGATAAAGTCTGTTATTTTGTCCCACAGTGTGTATTACTTTAGAGATTTGTCTCTAGATACTTTTCTATTGTTTAGCTTTGCTGGGAATGGAAGAAGGGAATCCTTTGATGGCCAGCACCCTGTTATTTCCTTAGGGTAATTCCTCTTAATTACCATTCAGTTACAGTCTCAAGAGCTCAGGTTATGCACAAAGACTTTGAACCATGGATTATGCTTCTGTCTTGGAACACATCATGCTGCAATTCTTTTTCCTTAGGCTATGACATTCTATGACTGCTTCATCAAAGGTTTAATTAAACCCATTAGTTTGCAGAGATTGTCTACATGCCTCAAAAATTACCATCCTTAACCTATTGAACAATGTTATCTGTAATATTTTTCAAAGGTATGCACTCTAATACAGTGTTGACTGTTGCTGGGACAAAAATTTAAGTATAAAATGGAAAGAAGCAGTTTTTCTAGTAAGTGTTACTTTTTATTCACTGGGTGACGCAGATCATGGCTAAAATCTTTAGCCGTGTTATATTCTGCCTTCTTTGAAAATTATTCTTAAAAAATCCTTCTTGAGCAATGGGAAAATACATGTATTGTGTGAAAAGGATTTTTTAAAAGTCTGAGGAACTAGTTTTAGGACTTCACTTTTTCATGAGGCAAATACAACTTTAGAGATGCTTCCTTACTTCTCATACAATAGTCATGGGTCTGGGCATTATGGATAACAAACCCTGGATTTACGGTTTTAAATTTGAGTCTTTATAATTGTATTTCTTGAAATAATTTGAGACAGATCTTAACACTGGATTAGAACAGCTGGAATTTTAACCTCCCAGCAAATGTAAATTGATAGACAAACTCAAAGCTACAGTTTGTCAAAATATACAGAATTAATTTTTGTGCTAATCAGATCTGAAATACACTAAGTATATACAAGAATTTCATTAAGAGAAGAAAATTTCATGTACCGTGGACTTAGAACCCCTGAAATATCTGAACTGTCATAAGAAAGAGGTCCTTTTGAATTCTTCAGCCACTGGTAGTCATAGTAAATCAGTAATGATTTGCACTTAAGATAGTGAAGAACAGGTGGTCACCTCAAGAGTGCATTCTCTGTCACACCCTGCATCTACCCCAAAAACCTCTAAATAAAAACCAGTCATCTTTCACTTAAGTAGATCTTAATAATACTAGGAATAATACTAGGACTAATGAAGTGCAATTCTTACAAAAATGTATCTTGGAGGCGAGTGACTTTGGTTTTGGGCAGGTGTTGTATATGAACTCTGATGCATTTGAAACAATTAAAGCAGGAGAAATCTTCTTTGTGAATTGTCTGGTCTGCTAAAGGGATGAGTTCAACTTTGAATTGCTGAAGGCAGTTGTGGGCCCACAGATAAAGTGTTAATAAAAGTGGGGCAAGAAAGGGCCTAAAACTAATTGAGGTACAGATTGATACAAACTTCCAAATAATGTAATAAATAACATTAAGAGAATATGAAGGTTGGAAAGTCAAATTCAGAAAAACAGTGAATACTAGAACTGATGCTTGCGTGGTTATAATTAAGTGCTTCTAAAAATAAGATAAATTTATTTTGTCAGAACAATTCATTTCTCTTTTCAGAGCCAGATTGATGTTTTTAAACAATTGGGCATGGAACAGAAGCGATTGCCTTTTGATATCTTCAATAATTCAAGTTTATAAACATTTGTACTACATGGAATTTTAACATTTCTGAGTGAAACTTGAATTACCAATAGGGGAGACTGAAGGAAAGGCATGCAATTTCTCTTATATTAGTCAAATACTTAATGTCCCAAAAAAGTGTAGAATTTGTTCTACACTGTATAAAGGCACATTTTTCAGTTTCTTCCTACCTAGAAACTTTTCTAAGAGGAATGGTAGACAATTCTCTAGTTTATTTTCTAGACCAATTTCAGTGAATATATATGTAATTTAGGCATCCGTTGTTTTATTGATAGATTTTATTATTCCATAAAACAGAAGGTTAGCAATGTGTTACTAGTAATCTAGAAATCAATTTAAACAAAGTCAATGAATATTTTAGTATCTAAGCATTGATTTTTGGAATGTGAAGTTTGACTAGGAAGAGTAAGAAATGTGAGTAATCTATCTACAAGTGTATTGATACTACTAGTTCTTATCTTTGGATAGATGTGTTTGTCCCATTTATTCTGTCTTAAGATACAGTATTCAAATGGAGAGAAACAGAATGGTTTTGCTTCTGGTTTAGTTCATTCTTTTAACAGTACTATGCTCGCGGAGGGAGGGGTCAGAGTCAGATTAGTTTTATGTCCTGTAACATCTGCATGAATGCCATGCTGATGCTTAGTGGCAGTTTTGAAGTATCCTCTTTTTCCATGCCTCACATCCATCTTTCACATGTGCAGTAACTGAACTGCCATCGTTTGAATCCATGTAAGCTGCTGACTGCCAAATGTGCCGTCTGGGCAGTTGCTGAGCCTGCTGTGGTCCCCAGCCACTGCTTACTAACTCCTTTTATTTCTAGTCTTTCAAACAGTGTTGTATCCTTTTCTTGCTAGCTTTGCCTTTGTTTTGGTGGGGTTTTTTTGTTTGGTTCAAGTTTTTTGGTGTTTTTTCCCCTGAGGCTTTGATGATGGGATAATTATTAATGTTTTTGCAAGTCTGAGTGGCTGTTAAATGGATGTCCTGCATTACCAATACTTGATGAGTCCTTCAGAGAATAGTGGTATATTGGAGAGAGATTATTTCCCTTTGCAAAGTCGGTTTTGACTGTTCCAAATACTGTACATATTACTGCGCCTTCTAACTCTTGTTTTTTTCTACAACCTTGCATATTACAGAAATTTGGTTTTTTAAATACACAGATAGCGCTATTCTGTCCAGCTTTTACTTATGTCATAGAATTGGTTGATTAAAAAACAAGTTTGCTACTTTGGAGAGCAGCTATTCCATGATAGATCCATTCCTAGGTGGATTATATTTTTAAAATAGCATTGTTGTGATGACTGTTTCTTCTTTTTAAATTTTAGCTGTCCCTTTTCCACCAACGCATCGCCTGACGTCTGAAGAAGTGTTTGACACAGATGGAAGACCAAGGGTTGACATTTTGAAGAACCACTTGATAAAGGAAGGTCGAGTGGATGAAGAAATTGCACTTAGAATCATCAATGAGGGTGCTGCAATATTACGGAGGGAAAAAACTATGATAGAAGTTGAAGCTCCAATTACAGGTAATATTTCTAGGTACTTTCACACATCATTAAATTGGGAAAAGCCAGGTTTTTTCAGTAGTAGAATTTGTCTTAAAATTCCTAAAATAAACTTTCTCTGTTAGTCCTACTGAATTATCCCTCACAACTGCATTTGCTTAACAGTCTGCACATTGTTTTGCAAAATGAAGGCATTAAACCCATTGGAAAAGCTAATAGGATTGGTATTGAGATTGGGAAAAAAGAAGGTAGTTAAATGCTGTTGAATTATGCATTTCTATGTCTTGCAATATTATAAGTAGGAATAAAGGCATCTACCTGAACTCAGGATAGTCCTGAAGTCTAAATATGTGAAGAGAAGCTAATTACTGTGGTTTGAAACAGATGCTGTGAACTGGGATTCTTAGTGAAAAATACACCCTTATATTTGTCTGTGAGTGAGACCGGTGGTTGCATGTCAGATCATGTTCTTGTGAGAGTGGTAGTACTGATACAGATTGTTTTAGCATCTTTAATACCAGGGCCAGATCCCATGGGATACAAAACTGACTCTTAGGGCTTTCTTGAGTGTTGTCATAGTTTGAACTGTTCTGTTCTCTTTGACCTGGTGAAAGGTGCAGCTGATGTCCTTTGATACTCTTATTTATAAACAATCTGGACTCACAGAAAGTAGTTTATGTTGCATATCTATTATTTATGCTAATGAAAGTAGATTTGCTTTTTGTTTTCAAATTGAATTTTCTTTAATCTGAATGTGTTTTCTTCCAAATGGACTTAATAAAATTAGTGTCTGAAAGCTTTTAGGGCATCAGCTTGTTATTCATTTGTATCAGGTAAATGAAAACTTGACATAAATACATCTTTATTATTGTTGACATTTAAAAAATAATGAATGATTGAAATGGTGGAAACTACTAAGTGGCTGACTGAGCTCAGAGTCTTTCAAAGTTCCACATAAAGCTCAAAACTGAAGTTTGTTTAGAATTTTTATATTTCTGTTTATACAGGTAATTGGTGTATTGGCAACTTAAAAAGGAGGGAAGTTCTTTCAGTATTTGAGTAGAAATCTTAAGGAAAGAGACATCAAAGAGTACACATTCTATCTAGTCTTGTATTTTTTAGGTTATGGTGATAAATGATCTGCTCTAAGGGAGTAACAACCTTTAAAATGTGGTGTGCCAGATCCAGTATTTCTCTCTAAAATTAGGACAACTTTTTTTCCCCAAAGACTTTACTGATAAAGCTCTAAGAAGTCAGAAGATACTGTTTGTCAGTTGATCAGTGACATTTTGCATCAATGAAAGGCATAGTCTCTCAAATTCCTGTTAATTGTTACAAGCAATACCTTATGCAGAAGCAAGGCAGCTCCTGATTTCCATTGAACTGGGAACTCCTATGGGAATGAGATGATAGGAGCAGTTGTCTCTTCCATGGATTTTTTAGTTATTTTTTTTTTAATTGTGAGATGACCTGGCTTTGCTGTGTGCTCTTTAAAGGTTTCCTGTCAGCTGCTGTCTTTGTTACTTTTGCCTTTGGTTGCTGACCATCGATCTTGTCTTGTCTTATGTTCTAAAAACACAAGAAAAATCCACTGTTGAAATAGTGGACATGGTATTTGAAGGAGAAAAGTAACTGAGCAAGGAGAAGATATGATGTTATTAAAAGGCATGTTAGTCTCACTCAGAAACAAAAGCATACTCCCTGCTTTTTTCAAGCTCACACGGACTCAGCAAATTGTTGCAAAGCAGCCGGCATTTTTAAATACACATACCAAGGAGAATTTGCAAGGGTACCTAAGGAGTTGGGAAGGACATTAAAGAGGTGCTGACAGCTTTCAAGACCTCAATGCTCAATGCATTAAAGGTGTTGGAAAAATACCCCACAATCCCCTAGACTCAAACAGAACTATCACCAGCATTGTCACAGGTAGTGAAGACAGCATTTTAATGAAAAGAAAAGAGGGAACCTTCAAAGATTTCTGTTATTCTTGCTTTGTACCTGCCTTTCCTCTTGATTAGAAGTGCTTTGTGGCTGTTAATTAGTAACTTTTCTGTTAGATTTTTTAAAAATTAATTTGAACAAAACTTTTGCTTGCAGTGTGTGGTGATATTCATGGCCAGTTCTTTGATCTAATGAAGCTGTTTGAAGTGGGAGGATCACCTGCTAACACAAGATACCTCTTCCTCGGTGACTATGTAGACAGAGGTTATTTTAGTATAGAGGTAACTGAATATATTAATCTGTTTTGTCCTAATTTTTTTTATAAGCACACTTTCACTGAGGTTTCCAAATGAAACTTTAGGTCTGCTTTAACATGTGAACGTGTTCTTCCTTGCTGTGCCTTCTCCTATGACAAAGGCCTGTTCACAGAAGGATGTTGAGCAGTCGTTCAGACTGTCCTGTTGAAATCATCAGATTTACTCATTTTTTCTCCTCTTTCTTTAGCTAGTTTTTTAAAAGTTGAGTTCTATAACATTATTATACATAATGCTGCTTCTCTGGTAATATGTTTGTATGTGTTTGGAGAATAGGCGAGTCATGAAGCAAAGTGTTTCAATTCATTATTTGTAATATTACTATCTGTTTATCTAATATTATTAGCTGTTTATTTTTATAAAAAAATTTAAGGTTGTTTCTGTGATCAAATGGTTTTTAATAGTTACTAAAATTCTTAGAGCAAATACAGATATTTCCTAAGGATGACCTGTATTTCTGTCATTAATTTTTCAGTGATGTTGAATTCAAATAATTTTTTAATTTTTGGCTTGTTTATTAAGTACACTACATTTGAAAGATATTCACTTATTCACATCGATTAGATTCAGAGCCATGATTTTTAAGTTAAATATTCTTCTGAAACCACCCTGGGAAGTGCCTCAGCTTGGGATCTCTTCATAGATCCCAAGTCTAGTGGAATGGCATACACTGTGACTTGCAAGATACTATTTCAAATGGTATCTTCTTTCATTTCTGTATTAAAATGTTGCAGTTCTAATAGTTCTAATGGGTGGGCATGTGCTGTGAAAGGCGTGCACAATGCCTTTTGGGGTTGTTAGAGATGGTAGGCAAACAGGAGATGCAGCAAGGGTGATTGCCTCAAAGTCATCTTTAAGGAAAAATTTCAATAGACATTCCCTCTGTATTAATTTGGTCTTCTTGGCCTGTTCTTGATGATTACAAATAATGTAAATGTAATTATCCTTGAAAAAGGCATTTGCATAGCAACTCTATATGTTAATAAATCAAAGCATGGTGTGAAAGCTTTTCAGTCATTACACTTAAAAAAACTGCTGGACAAGGATTGGTTTTGCATATTTTGACTAAGGAGATAAAAATTCAGTAATTAGTTTACCTAAATTTCACATAGAAGTCCTTGATGTGTTTCTCAATGTTTGCAGTGGTTTTTTTGAAGTGTCCATTTGTTTCCTTTCTTCCTTCATGTACTCTGCTATTCCATGCAAAATAACTTTGAAGAATGGTAGCTTCAGGGTACCCATATTGATTAAGAACAACAGTAATAACAATTTGCAGATGACTTTACTGTAGTCCAAAACTTCTGGGGTTTTGACATTTCTGTGCTCAGTTAAAATACAATAATTAGATCTGAAATTTATGAAATACATTTTGGGCATTCAGGACTGCTGGATGGTAACAGACTCTAAACTGAAATAATTGTGCATGTTCTTAGCTCTGTCTTTTTGAGGGTCCGCTGCTGATGTTGCAGTAATAATGATCTAAGGAAAATAACTATTGTTCTTTGAGTTTGCTGCTTGTACACTGAAAAAGCAACCAGCTTTCCCAGTGGTGGGGTAAAGGAAGATTTACTCTGTCCATTCTTAGTTTAAAAATGGTCTTCAAATGATGAAGCTAACCTTAATGGAAATTATTTTGTCAGGCTTTTTTTACTTCCGTTTCTATTAATAAATGTGTGTTTTTCTTTTTATGCCAGTGTTTAAAATCATATATAAAATCAGATTTTAGGCACAAACACATACAGTAGATGAAACTGTTCTACAGTTTAATTCTGCTCAGTTTATTTTATTTTCGAGTATCCAGTAAGTATAAATACTTTTTCAGTATTCTGAAAAATTCTTTTATTATCAGAAAAAGTAATAAGCAATTTGCATAATTCATGTCCAGAACTGGACTAGAAGTAGTGCTTGTATATTAAAATGGCACATCAAACTTTTTGAAGCTGTTGATATCCTTACTCAGTGTTTCTCAGTAATAGTTTCTAAAGTTCTTATAAGCTAATGTATTTGACTGGGTGATCTGTTTTTTCAACAGTGCGTGCTGTACTTATGGGTCCTGAAAATTCTTTACCCAAGCACATTGTTTCTTTTGAGAGGCAACCATGAATGCAGACACCTAACAGAGTATTTTACTTTTAAGCAAGAATGTAAGTTCTGTCTAACAAAGTGAAATTAACTTACCCAACCTGCTGATCTACAGTCTGTCATTGTGCTCGTGAGATATTTGTGTCTTAGTTTAATTAAGGTCTTGCAAACATCTGGAGGCCCTGTTGACTTCTGTAGAATTGTTTGCAGTTCAGTGTGGTCTTCAAGTGCAAGATAGAGCTGCCTGTAAATATACATTATGGAGTAAATTTTGATGGAACAATCTTGATTTTAAAATCCTGGAGAGGAAGATAATTGTGCTATCTTGATTACAATCAGGAGTGCAGAGTAACTCATTGAGCAGTGTTGTGAAGCTGGCAAGAAAATCCTAGTGCAGAGTAATTTTTCCATTTGGGGAATTGATTTCAGCTATACTAGTAAGATACCTCAGGTGATGTAAGCTGCCTCTTCATTTGGAGGCTTGTATAATTATTGATTCAGTGATAAATGAGTCATTTGGCCTGGTAAAACCCTCTTTGATGCAAGTAACAATGATGTTATCTATAATCAATGAAGTTTGCTGTATAATTGTATGAAAATAATAAATAATTTGGTTATATATTTTTTTTAACAAAAATATTTTCTGCACACTTGAGATAACAGAAGAAGTGAAAACAGTTTATAGTTCTGCAACAGAGTATGTCTTAGAAATGTGCTTGCTGCTGTGCTGTTTGGAAATGCTCATTTAAACCAAAAAAATACTCATTGTTTTGGGATTTTTTAAGCATTCACTTTGATATTTGTACTTATAATTATGATCCACTAGATTATTTCATCCATTTATTACTGATTTTTTAATTATTTCTATTTTCTTTTCTGCAGGTAAAATAAAGTACTCTGAAAGAGTCTATGATGCTTGTATGGAAGCTTTTGATTGTCTCCCTCTTGCTGCTCTCTTAAATCAACAGTTTCTTTGTGTTCATGGTGGACTTTCACCAGAAATTAATACACTAGATGACATTAGGAGAGTGAGTATTTTGTGTATTTGAAAATAAGTGGAAACAGACATATTTATATGATGCTATATGAAGTCGTCTTTATGAAGTTGTCAGTATGTTGTTTTCTGTTCTTGTCTCTTGTTGAAGTGTAAATCAGGAACTGATATGTAAGCTAAGCCATATCATAATTAAAAACTCTTGGATTATCTAGTGCATTTTCCATTAGTAGGCCTCATTGAGACAGCTGGGACTGTTACAAAACACACCCAAAAAAGAACCTTCAAAATCTCCACAGTTTCCTGAGACAGGTAGTACATGTAAGGAGTTTCATATCCAATCAAAAAGTACTTTGTATTTCTTTCCAGATAAGAGCTAGTGTTCTCATGGCTTCCAGGAGAAAACTTGTAGACTTAATTGAAGTCTTAAAATTGTTTACTACATCTCACATAGTATTTCAGTTATTCTCAAATTTCTTTGAAAATTTGTTTTACTGTCTTAATCATGTGAATTTTAGTTTTGACAAAGTGAGACATTGCAGTATTTAATAGAAATTCAGATTACTATTTAAAATGGCAAATTTGGTAGGTGTTTGAGTAACGGTTGAGGAGTACTTGTCACTGTGGTAAATGTTCTGAGTATATTAAAAAGAAGAATGAAAAAAGTACAACGGAAACACTAAATAGTGATGTGCAGTTTAAAGGGAAGAAGATTGTGATGACGTGAGGTATCAGTTTCTAATAGTGTGGTTTCTACTTCCTTGGCCATTGTTGTCAAGTGAAGATTGAAGAATTTTCACACTCACTTGCTTTCCTTTTTGCATACTCCTTTTTGACTTACTTTAATTAACTTAGCTGACATCTTGACTGCTGCATTTGGAAATCCAAACCATTCCTGTTATGATTAGGAACAGCTAAAATGGAGTTGATTTCAGCTTAAAATATAAATAGGTGGTTCTAAGAAAGCTTTGGGATTATAGGATGGAAGAAATAAGTTGTTTATCCGCCTATGGAAGAAGGTATGTGGAGGGTTATTTGTAAAAAGATCTCAATGTCAGAGAGAAGGTAAAAGCATGTTCCTAAATTGCTTTTATAGTATATAAATATTGACAATTTATTTTGTCTTTTTATCGTCATTAATGTATTTCTTATTGTCTTAGCATTTTCTCCTTTATTTGTTCTTCAGTTTTGTTTTTTACCTCTCCCTCTCCTCAAATTTGTAGGCTATCTAGTTGTATCTCATTTCTGAATTCACCATATTTATCCATTAGGGATTTTTTTGGTACTGACTGAACCATTTCAGAGGCTGGAATGTCAGTTTACTTCACTTACAGATATTACACTGCCGAGCAGTGATGTGAGAGGAGAAGAAAATGGTAGAAACAGAGCGGAAGTATATTTACAAGATCAGTGGTGTGATCAGTGGGAGAATGTACTGAGTGAGGCACATTGCATTGTCAGAGCAAATCCTAATGTGTGCAGAAATCCACATGCTTTGTGCAGAGAAAGAGAAGTAAGAAATCAAAGAGACTAAACAGTTCCATTCTGACAATGCCTCTCACTGTACAGATGAAAAGAAGCATGGTCAAGGCTTTCGGAAAGTAGTGTAAAGAAAACATATTCTGGAAAAACACTTTGGAAAGCCACTGTCATAACAGGATTGTGATTCATTTTTCTGTTAGTCCCAGTCTTACAGCTAATCAGGTTTCAAAGTGTCAAGTAAATTTAATTAAAAGGTAATTCTGTTCTCTTGGCCTGTATTTTCCAATGTTCCGCTATGACGTTGAAGGCTGCATTAGGGTGAAATGTTTATATACGTGTATGAAAATCTGCATTGTACTTTGTTCTGATGAAAAACATGTTTATAAATGTGAGGCAATGTTATTAGAACTTCTCCTTGGGCCTTTTTTGTTTTTTAAAGAATCATCTGGTAACTTGAAAAAGGCACTATTCATGGATTGGCAGCAGCTTCAATAGCTGCATTAGAGCTTGGCATGCACTGATATTATAAATGTATTTAAATTAAATGGGTGATGTTAAATGCTGCTTTTATATCTAGGAAAAAAATGATATGCTTGCGGTACAAGTGTGGTGTGTGAAATTACTTCTGTAAACAATCAAGACAATCGTGTAATATTCCAAGCCTTCTGGCTTACTAGGAGAAGTTCTTATTAAGGAGAGGTCTTCACTGCAAGCATGTGTTGCTGTAATCATCTGGCATAAAAGGGAAATCACAGCTCTATAAATAGTATAGGAATCACCTAAGAAAAAAAGAAAAATTCTGTGCAGGTGTAATTTCTTTTGGATGAAGTCTTTTGTCAGTATTGACATGCAGGAACGTGATTAAACTACACAATTCAAATTATTATTTTGGCTGTCATAAACTTACTTTCAGAAGAGGACAGCTATCATACTAACCATGACAGTGAATCCCAACCAGAAAGGTTGCTGTAGGTGCTTATTTCTGCAAAAATAGAAGTTTGTGAAACTTGCAGTAATCTGATTTTTATTCTGTGAACATCACTTTTGCAAACATTCTGATTGTCTTGGTAAAGAGTGTCTCTTTCAGACACATGTCCATCAACTTAGAGATGCTGTTTAGTTGATTTCATTTACACTGCCAAGACTTCTACTAAAACAAAACGCCAGGAATTGTGATTTTTAAGCCTAGCATTTTACAAAGAAGGAAATATCCAGGTAAGGTTATGGTGACTCTAAAAAAGAGAGACAAAGATTTTTTTCCTCATTTACGACACACGGTCATTCTTTTGTTTAGCTCTTGGTGATACTAAGACTTGGTCAGCAAATTGCCTTGAAATACATTGTGGTGCTACTGGGCATCTGTCTTCGTGGTATCTTGCTTTCTTTCTGTGGTCTGCTGAAATTTCCTTTTGTTCAGAGTATGTAAGATGGCTGCCACTCTTCACTGGCCTTCATGTTGTTCTTTAGGCTTTATTAGGTGATAGCTCTCAGGAAAATTAGGACAGATTAATTAAAACTAATGTCTGTATGTGAAACCTCTGTGAAGGTCTTTTGCTTCAAAAGTAAAATCATTTTAGTTTGCTGTACCTTAATCTACCTCTAAGATTTTGGTACTCCTGGATTGAAACATTCATGTGGAGGTATAATGCTTTTAAGTTTAGTAGTCCTGACTGCATAGTACCTAGTAAATAATTTAGATTTAAGTATTTTACAGTATATTAAAAAATATACTACTTAGTTCTGTTTTAACACCTGGTGTATTGGTTCTTATTCTTGAATAAAATTGTCCTTCTCAGTTACCTTAATCATATTTAGAAAAATATTAAGGTAATTTGTATTGAGATTCTGTTTTGCCATAATCAAAGCACATTCAGAAGTAGTTAATCAGTAACAAGTGTTTTGAATTGACTCATGTCCTTTAACTTTCTTGCTGTACCAACATAGAGAAACCCTTAAGTTGATTATTCTGATTTTATATACGCAATATGGGTTGAGTAGCTTGCAGTGACTTTTCTTAAATTTTGAGATGTTTTGAGAACCATGCCAATTAGTAGACTCTCTAGTGATGGAGACACTGATTTGGTGTGTATGTAAGTATATTTATTTTTTGCAAACTGACTTTACTTCAGGAAATGGCTGCGTTGTTGTTTCACTGCTATGGGAAATTAGTTTGGGAGGAGAGGTGTGTTATTTGCAGGCATCCAAAACTTTTTATTTATCGTGTCTCTATCCATTTGGCCAAAGTCATAAGGAAAATCTTTGAAGAGTAAAGAAAAATTCTTAGAAATGTTTTCTAGACTTTCAGCCTTCTGTATTGCAGGAAACATCAATCGGCAAACAGTTGAAACTTCCTTGAGTGAATGCCTCTGTTAGCTTCTGGACCCAAATTTATTGCTGGAGGTTTAGAAACTTGATGGTTTAATCTACAGAAATTCAGGTACTTGCAGAAGTTGATGGACTGCTTCAATCTGGAAGAAATACTCCATACCAGGTTTATCATCCAGTGTGGGAAATGTTCAACCACAGGATTTTTAATATTGAATAAATTCCAACAACAACTTCAGTTAATACCTGCCTTACCATTATCTGGCAGGAATTTGTAAAGATCTGGACCTCTCCACTTATGTTACAGGTGGCAGCCTCGGGAGCTCTGATTTTCCAGGGCATGAGAGAGCTTGGCACTACTGCTGGTTCCATATTTGAATGGATTCCTATGGAGCGTTAGACTCAAATTCACCAGGTGCTCACCAAACCTCCCTTCGAGCCTGTCCTGAAGAGTTAAGTGTTCTCTAGTACCATCAAAGTCATCTTCTTTGGTATGGGAAGTGAAGTGAGATAAATGCACTGTCCATCAAAGAACCGTTCCTACATTTCTTGGATAAAATCATCTTGTGAACAAACTCCAGCTACATAAAGACCAAATAAACTTTTCATTGAATCTGGGATATCTAATTTCATTTCTGGGACATCAGAGATTGATTGCCTGTCACTCGCTTAAGCAGGGTATTTTCCTTTACGTTAACAAACGTGCTGTCCTCCTTCCTTCTGCCCCTTTGGACTGCAGTTCCTAGGGAAGTTGCAGGCTGCTAAAACAGGTGTGTCAAGTGGAAGTCAGTAAAGAAGCAGCAAGAGAGAAAAAGCAAACATCTCCCAAAATTCTTATGGCCCATTACATCAGGGTTAGAGCTGAAAAATAAAGCTTGTATGAAAGAAATCTAAGACAGCTGAGCCAGTTGCATCTTCATTACATTGTTCGGTGATCCATTATGGAGATGGGTGTTTCAGGGTGGCTTTTCTTTTCTTTCGTTGGTCTCGTTTTTTAAGGTTTTTTTGTAATATATATTTAGTCTCTTCTGGTTGGTGCTAATTATTCATGCTTTCCTTTTATAATTCCTGTCTTCTGTACTGTTTCTCTTTGCTAATTCCTGGTAGTGTCTCCAGATTGGTAGATGTGGCATGTGCATGAAAAAGGACCGTTTTGTTCCTTGTCTGTATCTTGACTTTGTATTACACATATCCATCAGTCTGGAAGTTATCTCCCTTCTTTTTACAACTAATAAATCTTATTGCTCTTAACAGGTTTGGTTCTTTTGGCATGCCTCTGCCTTATTTCATGAGGAGGAGAGGAAAAAATATACAGAAACTACTTCTCTTTGATATGGTTGGGATTTATTCTAAAAATGCTTGGTATTGATGGATATGTAGTTTAACAAATGTGTAAGATTTACTAATTTAATATTTAAAGAGTCTTTGTGCTGTTGCCTTTTCTTAAACAGTTAGATAGATTCAAAGAGCCTCCAGCATTTGGACCAATGTGTGACTTATTGTGGTCAGATCCTTCAGAAGATTTTGGAAATGAAAATTCACAAGAGCATTTCAGTCATAATACAGTCAGAGGATGCTCATACTTTTATAGGTGAGAGTGTGCTATGATCTAGTTGGGTTTCAGTACTGACTCTTCCTGTGTGTTTTAAGAGAGTATTTTTACTCATAATTGTTTTCATTTCACAGCTATCCAGCAGTTTGTGAATTTTTGCAAAATAATAATTTGTTGTCAATCATTAGAGCACACGAAGCACAAGATGCAGGGTGAGTACTTTGTGCCTTTCAAGGAAGTATTCACGGTGTAAAATAAAAATTAATTGCTTATTTTCTGAAAGATGTAATATAATGTGTTTGGTTTTGCAGTTATAGAATGTACAGGAAAAGTCAAACTACAGGGTTCCCATCATTAATAACAATTTTTTCAGCACCTAATTACCTGGATGTCTACAATAATAAAGGTAAGAACTTGTTAGTAGTAATTGTATGTATTAATAAAATAAAATTGTCTCACTAGATAATCTAATATCAGCAACTTTTTGCCAGTTACGAAATTCAAGGACAAAACAAAAATCTATGAATGAAAGTTCAGGTGTAAAGAAGAGCGTGTGCCATAAATGACAACCTCCTGTAAGAGTACCTGGAAGCATAACTGTGGACAAAGGTTTCCTGTGTGAAAGTTGTTGCTATTCAGTACTTGTGAATATGTCAACTGGTGTTATCCAGTCAGGCAAGATTTCCCTGTGGCTGTGAGTTTTCACTCCTCTGGTTGTCTTTAGTGGGCAAGGAGGGTAGTTTGCATTTTATATCGTGGCATTGGAGAGTCTTAATTGTGATGATAATTCCCTTAATGGCCACGTATGGGAAATCAAGAAAGCAAGTAGTGATCAAAATACTCATTACCATTAGAAATATTATTAAGGAGGTGTAAACCTAGGAATCCCTTTTTGTCCCTCCTCTGCAGATGTTGAACAGAGTTGAACAGGAGAAGCATGTTTAATAGTGTGGAGAAAGATTTACAAATCAAAATTACAGAGAAGAGCTTAGCTGTGAGTTAATATTATTCATAGATGAGAATAAAATTCTACAACAGAAATTAAAAATAAAGCCTGCTGAAATTCAAGTATGATATTAAAGTAAGGCATTTCAAGTATGTGATGAATGAATGATCTCCAAATGTTCAAACAGTGTTCCTTTGAAACCAAGACCTTTTTTCTATTAAATACATTGCATTTTCTTCCACCCACCTTCAAAGAACCACCCCCAGTCAATACCACTTCTCTAGGGTGAATAACTGTATACTGGAAAAGATGAGCTGTTGTTACTTGCACTGATTGCAAACTAAAGGGACAATAAAAATATCCTCAACTGTCTTTTTACATTTTTTCACTATCTCTATGGATACTGTGTTCATAGAATCCTTTTTCACATAAGCTATTCCCAGTTTAATGCAAGTGTAAGTATGGAAAAATGCAGTCAACTGCTTGTTTAGCTTTAGAATGCTTCTGGTTTTCTGTCTTGTTTCTTTATGCTTCCCTTCTTCCCTCGTCTTCTAGATGTCTATGGTTTTACTCCAGGCTTAATAACATGGGAAGACACATCTGGAGAATAAAACCTGAATCGTCATATACTGGATATACTGCTGTTCTGAGTTTGAGTTTTGTTAAACTTATTGAAATTATACCTTATCAGGACTTTTGAAAATAATTGTTCATTATAAACCTAAAATAGGATAGTACAGACCTATATTGACGTGTAACAGGACCTTAAAGTGCAACATATGCACTAAAAATCCAAAGTTCTCCATTATTTATCTGTCTGTAAATACTGCAAAAGAAAGAGAACAGAATACCTCTGGGATTATTTAGTCTATAGTATAAATAGACCTAAACCAAGCCTGTGACTTTACATTTGTGATACTTACAAGTTTTAAGCATTCTTTTCAAAATATCTGAATTTTGTTTTAGCTGCTGTATTAAAATATGAAAACAATGTGATGAATATTCGCCAGTTCAATTGTTCTCCACATCCTTACTGGCTACCAAATTTTATGGATGTTTTCACATGGTCTTTGCCATTTGTTGGAGAAAAAGGTTAGTAGATGTTATGCACCAATTAATATCTTTTGTATTTCTCCCAAATTGATGTTGGGGAGATTTTAATTTTTTAAAATATATTTACCAATGAGAGATGAATTGAATTATTTTTGTGTTGTTTTCTTCACTTGTTTCAGTCAAGGTAGTTAGAACTGCTTCTAATATAGCTAAGATGTTAACAGAAATTGTAGTTTCCATGGAGGGTGTACACTTGCATTGTTAAGTAGTATCTTTGAACTGCATTTGAAGTTAATATTTAAATTGCTTATATTCTACAAAATGCTAAGTTATATTACTAATCCTGTTATAGGTATTAATTTATATTGAGATGTTCTTGTAAATGTTAACTTTCCTATATAGATATAACAGATTGACCTTCATTAAAGATAACTTTTTCAGTTACAATTTTTCTTGTAAAAAGATAATTTAGCACAGATCCTCCTTTTTTTTTTTTCTTTTCCCTCTAGAGATGATAACTCTGAATCTAGGACACTGGGGCCCCAAGTAGTCCTCAGTTGACAAGCAACGAGGTTAGAGGCTATTTGGGTCTGTTTAAAATCCTTCCATGACAGAAACTGCTCTTTTTATAAGAAGAAATCTGGAGAGCATTTTAAATTTCTTTGAAATTTTCTTTTTTTAGTTGAAATTTTATTCAAATAAAATAAATGAAAATTAAATTTAAATTTCTTTCAGTTATATATTTGCAAATATAAAAACCTAGGATTCTAGGGTTTTATGTTGTCTTTGTTAAGCAGTTAAATGCAAAGCAGTTAAATGCACTTCCTACTGTGGCTAACCCACTCAACAATTTTTTTTATATTTAAATGAAGGGACCTGACATTTGAAAGGAGATTTTCTTTATACCTCTCTTAACTGATACTGCAGTAGATAATATTTTCAACAGCAAAGGTGTCATACTGTGTATTTTGCTTTTGTTGTGATGCTGGTAATGACATCCAGCAACTTATTTAATGGTGTTTGAGTGTTTCATTGCTCTGCTCTGTACTTCAGCTTGCTGGAGTCATGGCCCTTGTAGATAGCCTTGCCTTTGGACAAATGCATACTTCCACTTTTGATGAAACATTTAGTGTCAAGATTATCTGGTCTGCATTGATCAGCTCAAAATCATAATAATTTGGTTGGGTTTTTTTTTTGTTTGTTTTTACATTACAGTAAAGAGTAACTCTTTCCTAAGAATGAAGAACAGGACCATAGCAGATAAGACAGGGGTTGTGTGAATTAGCCGTGAATCAACGTAGGCAGCAATTTACAGGGTTTTTAACCAACTGGCTTTTGGATAGGTTTCTGAATACTCTAGGTAGAGGAAAAGTGTGAATATTTTAAGAAAGAGTCTAATATATGTGAGAAAGATTGAGTGGCAGAATAAGGATATTCCTGGAGAAAAAAACCCCGCAAACTTGTCTTAAAAAGCTTGTATCCACTATGTTGATATTTTTAAGGGGAGTTTGAAAAGACAAACTCCCATATTTATATTCTAATATTTTTCTGCTTGAGTGCTTCTGCTACATGCCTGCAGGTGTCAGGAATAGAATAGCTTTTTCAATTTAAGCCTGAATTTGAGCCGTCAAAATTTTTCATATTTGAGTAAAGTTTGCATAAAAACTACTGCAAGTACTTAACCTAACATAAAACTACTATTTTACAAGAGTGTTCTTATCTAAAAGAATTCCTTGTGAGAGGGGAGTATTCTTTGTGTTCTTTTGTTGCTTGGTTGTATAATTTTTAGCTGCTTGTTTTTCTAAGCTTTTTAAATTCTGTGACAGCACACATCAAGAAAAACACTTACTTTGAAACCATGTTACTGGGCAATGGCTATGGTGTGAGAAGTTCATTCACTAGAGTTGCTGGTGACTAGCTGTATGTTTTGTGCATGGAAATATTTTAAATTCTACACAGAATGAATTAAGGTTTATTTTTTCCTATACAGTAACAGAAATGTTGGTGAATGTTTTGAGCATTTGCTCTGATGATGAGCTGATGACAGAGGGAGAAGATCAATTTGACGGTAGGGGTTACTTTAAGATATATAAATCTTCTTAATGGTAATAACTTGTGGACTATAGTCAGCTTCGACTGGCATAATATTGCCTGGCATTTGAAGAAAATTGCCTCCAAATTTTTCTGTAGAAACAATGCTTTTGGTGGGGCAGAGAAGGGAATTGCATTTGTGTTTGTGATCAAGAAGCAGTAATGGTAACCTTTGCAAAGCTTCATGTGTGATTTCTCTTTAAAACAAACTATTAGTGAGAAATTCTCCAAATGTCCGGGCACTTAAAATCTTAAACATAATAACTTACTTTGCTAATATTTAGAATAAATGTATTATAATACACTAAATTTCTTGATGATTGCTCTTCAGTAAGAATTGATGTAGGTGAAAGATACAATATTTTTTATCGCAGAATCCTATAAATAAAGTCTGAAATGCAAGTTTAAGTCTGTGTTTGAATTTAAAGTTAAAGGACAACTTGTATATGTACATTGCATTATGTGTATTCTTGTAATAAACTATAACATCTTTCTGTCTCTTAACCTGTGGGACAATAGATTGTTAAGGGGTGTTTGATGATTAGGAACCAACATTAATGTGAAGACCTAGCATATCACACTTTTTGTTGGGCTTTTTACAGAAGTGCTTAGTGTCACACATAAACATTTCTCAGACTTGCTTCATTTTATCCAGTAACAGAACTGATGTGGTGAATTGTTTGTTGATGGTGGAGGAGGAAGAAAACTTTCAGCAGCCTTTGAGGAATATAAAAGGATCATTTATAAAGATATTAGAGACATGACCCCTTTCTTAGGATTTAATAACTACTGTGTTCAAATTTGATAGCAGAACAGCGTTGTGCTAAGCAGCTGTATGTTTTATATTGGGTGCATTGGTTCTGAGCCATTCAGCTTTACTGCCAATTAGATGGTTGCCAGAAATGTGAAAACATGGAAAAAGTCTCAAATGTGATCCTGCAAACAGTCGATTCCTGTTTTTTATTCATGTAATCCTACTAAACTGAACATAAAGCAATTGTACCAAGCATTTGTAGAGCAGGGTTAGGTGATATTCTGAGGTTAGGTGGTATTGGGATTTATGTTTGCCAGAGTAGTTGCAGTCATCAGTTGATTGCATATGTCCTCTCTGTAGTTTCCTAATTTGAATTATTTTATTCTTCTGTCTCCTTTAACAATTTCTTTGCTTGATCCATCTCTTATGCCACCTAGGTACTGTCTTATGCTTTAGCTTTCTGTGTGGTTGGATTTTTTTTTTAACTGTTGACTTTCAAGCTTTCACTTGTTTATTGTCAGATTTTAAAATATACTCAACAATTCCACTTCTTGTTTCATGAATGCGTTAAGTGTTACAATTTTCCATTTTATTTTTTTTCACATTTCTTCTCCATTCCTTCTTTATTACCATTACCAAGTTAAATATCTTTTTTTTTTTTGTCTCACTCACCTTTTTCTCCATTGTTCACTTCCTTTTTTTCTGGACTCTCCATCTGAAGAGCGACTCATATATGGCAATAAAAAAGGTACAGACCAGACAGAGTAGGAATGTTTTGAAATATGACTTCACAGTACCTGACAGTATGAAGTATTAATGAGAAAATACCTTTCTACTAAGAGACATTATGTAGTATTTTATGATTACATTTTAATGGGAGATTTTTAAAGACTTGTGTATTTTGTTATCAGAAGTCATATTCCAGGACATCTGTCTTTCTGTGCATGAATTTTTTTCCTCCTTTCTTCCATTCCTTTTTTTGTAGAATTTCATTCTTTTACCTACTTCTAAAATTTTATCTTTGGTCCTGCATGTGTAGGCAGCTTTAAGTTGTCTGTCTTGCTCTTTAATACTTTCCTCATGAGCTGTTTTTTTAAGGTTGTGCATGGAATGTGTTTATACAGTGTTCCAAAAACTGGTTTGTGTAGTACTTTTAGTCTTCTTAACTGAAATGTCAAAAAGGGTGCTTTTTGATTATGTGTGCTATTTTGAAGATGGTCAGATACAAATTGTAAAAATAAGCCTACTTACTAACTTAAATTCATGCTCTGTTAGCTGTTTTTCAGAAATCCCACGGTAGATAGTTCTTTGCAGAGAAATTCTTCTGACCACTACTTGCCTAATAAGCATTTTGCTGTCTGTATAAATTTGTTGGTTCCAGAGAACATTTCTAATACTTGGGAATGCATTAGATTGTAGAGATGCTTCCAAAAGTTATGTGAATTCTTTGGGGCATAACAGTCTCAGTATTTCAGAGTTTGTTTCTTGTGCAGGCATGGGGAATGGGGAAGTTCTTTGTCATGTATTCTATAATTTAGGGGGTAATCAAGACCTCCTTCTGCAAGCAGATGACTTGTCACTGTCTTCTCTGAAGTAACTAGGATTCAGTGGTCACGTCAGTGCAGTGCTGCAGCCTGGAGTAATGCATTTGGCCTTTTGCCTTGGCTGTGGTTCTTCTGGGGGGCCGGGGCAATGAGAGATCACATTCAAACAAACAAACAAAAACCAAAAACCAAATAACAAACAAGCCCAAACAAACAACCCCCCCCAACCAACCAAACGCCAAAACTACCCCAAAGCAACCTTTCTTATTTTAAGGCACAGGGACCTTCCAGTGTTAGATAGAGGCACCAGCACTGCCTGAAATCTTCCCAGCCTGCATGTTACAGGTTGGCATCAGTGAGGCCTGCAGATGGGTGTAGGTAGAAGGAAAATTAAGGAACTTACAGAGAAATATTGGATGATCCCTCATTTAACCCTGATCTTTTCAAAATCTCTGAAAGAGTCCCCTTCTCATTCTGGATTCTCAAGTGGCTACTCAATAGTGTTCAAAGAGAGAAAAAAACCCCCACCTTCTAGAACTTTAAAAACTAAAAGTTAAAATGTCAAGGAAATTGTTTTCAGTAAAACTAATGTTTCATGCTATCTTATTCCAAGTTTTTCCTGAGCCACCTATTTTGTCACTGTTTTAGTTTGATGTCTCTTGAAGTTGTAACTTTGTCTAAAAAAACCTTTACTCAGTAGTTCCTGGCTTTTATGTTTTGTTTAAATGGTTTGGCAGATATTTGTCATACCCCAAGATTCTTTCATTGAGTTCATGCAAAGGTTGTCTCTTGCTCCTTTTTTTCTTTGTCATTAATACACCTTTTCCATCTTGAGTGGTTTTGTTGTTGTTTGCCCTTATATGCTTTATCTTTTGTATTTTATTTAGTTTGGTGTTCGGGGTGGGAAGTCTACCCACTCTTGTGCCACAGAAGACCTTGTGTTCTTGCAGCTGTGGTCTGGGAAGTGTGACTTGTGCTTGAGTGTCTGTGTCCTCATGGGGAAGCCTCATGCTAGTGAGCAGGGATGGAAAAAACCTCTTCCACAGCTCCCTTTTTGAATGCGAGTCGGTGAATTTGTGGACATGTGGCTTTCCTCTGCCCACTTTTGTGGTCCTCTCTTCTACATTCTTGCAATTTAGTTGACAGCTTCTTGTTAAGTACCTTTCTCCCAAGACTGAACAACACCAATACATGGAAGTTCTGGAATACCTAAGAGAGCTGTCTCAGTTTGTTCACTCTTGGTCCCCTGTGGTTGAGTTCACAGTATGACTGAGTTACTCTTACCGTGATGTGATTAATACTCTCCTTCCCCAGTGGCTGGGGAGAAGTAAGGATTTTGGTGTTGATATCTCCTCATCTGCCTCTCCTGTTTTCATGGAACTGAGGAGTTGGCACAGGGAAAGTAAGATGAGGGAAAGGATAACTTCTATACATTGAAACAAACCAGCAACAGTTAGTGTTGGAGAAAGGTTTCAGTTTCTACGTTAAGGCAGGCGAAGTTGGTTCTTCTTCCCAATCACAAGCCTCTTTTCAGAGTTTTGTCTTCACTTTTGTCTGTCACAAGTGGTATCATTCTGCCTTGTGGAATATGCAGTATCTACTCTAGATCTTTGGTATTTGTAATTTCTGCAAATGATGGAAACCTAAGATGTTGTGGAACACAGATTTAGATGGTAAGGAAGATACCGCTGCAGTTTTTTGCTGTTTTATTCTCTGGGGTTTTTTTGTGCAGTTGTGTTTTGGGTAGCTGACATAAAAACAAGGAAACTACTGTTTTCTCTCAGGCAGCTGTGTAACAATTAGAAAATCTTTTTTTTTTTTCTGGTTTTAGTATCACTTCGACTTCTATATTGGGCTGTTTGCCTACATCTTGATATACACAGATGTCAGTACTAAGAATTTAAAGTGTAGAACTTAGACAAATGAGTTATAATAGTAACTACACAGTAGTGGTGATCATTTAGATGCTTACTAGCTTTAGGAAATCATTGTGAAAAACCTAAACTTTTTTGTGTGTGTTTTGTGGACACACAGGTGATGGTGGTTTTGATGGCATTCTGAAGCTATAACTTGATAATGTTGTGCCCTTAAGTGTTTGGGTACTGAACTCCTGTGAAGAGTACTGAACTTAAACAGTTGTGTTGAATTTGGTGCACTTTAAAATGGTGACCTTCTAAATACTCATGAGCTTGAGACTCTTTCTTATTCCATTGAAAGTAGGTACAGCTGCCGCACGGAAGGAAATAATCAGAAACAAAATTCGTGCAATTGGCAAGATGGCAAGAGTCTTCTCTGTTCTCAGGTACTTGCATGATTTCTGCATTCCTGAACCCCTGTTATGTACATAAGGTAAACATCTCTGTTTCAGGAAAATGAATGCCAAACATTTTTTCAGGGAGATCGCAACATTCTGTGCATCAGAGTATTGTTTGGCATGTCCATGCACTCTTGATGTTGGAATTTTTGGTTCAAGAATATTTTTGAGTTGTTTTTCAGACATGTTTCAAGAAATTAGAGAACGTGATCTTTAGTTTACGTGTTGTTTGTGCAGCTGTTAACTAAGACTATTGGAAAGACAATACCAGATAGATTGAAATGAAGAGAGTAATGGAGGAGACCAGGACTGGCTCCAAACATTTCTGGCCTACCAGAAATTTGAGGAGTAGAGGGGTTCTGTTTCCAGTTTTCGTTTGTTAGTTTTCAGCTATTTAAAAAATACCCTATCCTCTTTAAATCTAGAGGTTTCATCATCATATTTACTTAAAATGTATCCTTTTTCCACAGACTGTAATTGTTCAAATAGGGATAATTTTTTAAGTTGTCGTTTCCCGAAGTATAGACACTTAAAACAAAATTTGGGATTGTTTTATGATACTGAGGTATGTCCAGTACCTTGTGAGGTATTCAGTTCTAATTTCAAAGCTAATGAACCTGCGTGTGAATTACTGCTCAGAATTTGGTTCAGAAGTAGCCAGCATTTATAACTCCTAGGCAGAGGAAAAACTGGTGTGGAATAGAATTATTTTCCCCTTTTCAATTGTTTGAATTTGAATTGACATTCAATCTTGACATGCCTAAAGCACAGCAAAACTAGGTTCTCCCTTTCCCCATCCATTATTTTCCTTTAATACAAGTTTTCATGCACAGGTATTTAAGGTGTTGTTACTGCTTCTTTTTCACACCAGGGAGGAGAGTGAAAGTGTGCTGACACTCAAGGGTTTGACTCCCACTGGAATGTTACCTAGTGGAGTGTTGGCTGGAGGACGACAGACCCTGCAAAGTGGTAATGATGTTATGCAACTTGCTGTGCCTCAGATGGACTGGGGCACATCTCACTCTTTTGCTAACACCACACATAATGCATGCAGGGAATTTCTTATGCTTTTCAGTTCTTGTCTTAGCGGCTGATACCAGCATAGTGTTATGTGTTAATCAGGCAATGTGAAATGGATACTTAACCAGGGTATAAAACTAAAAGCAAATTAGTTCAGTGGTATCAGGCTACATTTTTCAGACTCTGAGCTTCCCTAGTTTACAATTTTTCAAGTGGGGTGACCTTATAGATGTCGTATTGAGGCATTTGATCATTACAGATACAAAAATGGTAGTGTAATTTTGCATCATTACTTGTCTGCTCTCCATTAAAATGGTTTGATTATAGGTGTGCTAGTATTTTCATTGACAATGTCAAATACTTGTTGATATTAACATTAACAAACAGCTACTGACTGCATAGTTCCATATTACACTCCATTGACAGATTGGAATGTGCTACGTTTTGTACCCTGGTAATTAATGCCAAAGTTTGTTCTCTATGTTGTTTGTCAAATGTTCTATGTATAATTGACCTCCCTGAATTGTCCTTGTAACATGCTGTTTCCTTCCTCTGCAGATGTAGCTGCTTTCTTAGATCTGTCTGTCTCTCTCTAGGTATAGATGTATGTCTGTATAAGTGTTACAATTAAACCACTATCCCAGACACTTGTCTGTCTCTTGATGTAGAAGCAATGTTGTAGCACCTTGTTTTTGAGGTTTGCTGCATTTGCTGCTGCACATTGTCTGTGCATTTTGAACAATAATGTACTGGAAAAATATTCAGCAATTGTTATAAAATCAGTTGAGAATAAAGGGATTGAATTTAAAACTTGTAAATAAATCAAAATAAAAGGGTGTTACTAAGTGTGCATTTTTTTTGCATGAAAATAAAAAGAACTCTATACAAAATATACCTGTAATCTGGCTCATTGAATATTTTGTAAAAGGTTTTTATTCTTTTTTTAGTTTGTTGAATCATTGGATCATATTTTTCACAAGGCCCATAAATGATTAACTAGGGTTAGGGAGAATGCTGTGAGCTTGTATGTAGTGTATTTAAAAATGAAGTCCAGGTTTCTCTTCACAGTGGTGAATAACTAAAATATACTAGTCTGAAACTGGACTTCATATCAGCAGCACTCTTAACATAAATTATTCAAGGGCTTTTTATTGGCCACCTTCAGGCTTTGCTAGAAAGTTTAAAGCTGACCACTGAATTTTATAACTATTGAAAGATTGTGATATATGAATACCACCTTTTACACAATCTGTTTTCCAAGAGTAGCTGCTTTTCTCATTTCATGATTTAGCCTGTTTATTTGAATTCCTTATATTGTCTATGTAATTTTTTTTAAGCCTTTCACTACATTTTCTATTAAACTATCAAAGCCGTTTTTTAATAGCTTTGAAACACGAATGTCACATTTTAAGTCATTTTTCAGTGGACATATAATGTCTACAAGTAAGTTTATATGTCCAGTGTATGTATGTGATTGTTTGTGAATGTCTATAACAAGAAATGGTGTATGTTTCCTAATCCATTCAACTATTCCAAAAGCATATGTTCTAGCTTTAATTTTCATTATTTAATAAGAAACTTTATTATGCTTAAAAAATGAGTCTGCATTCCTCTCACTCATTTAACAGATTTTTATCCATATTGCATTAAAAATACCAGAGAGGATCAAACTGACTAGAAAATTTTTTTTCATAAAACATATGACTTTCTGCCATTACTGAAAATGTGGGACATTTGAAAAGTATGCAAAATGCATTTTTGATTTTTGTGGGTGTGGGTTTTTTCTTGACTAGAACTTCATGGCAATATTCCTTGATGCACTACATTAATATACCTCATTTGTTTTAGTCATGTTGATTGTCCAAAATAAATCGGGCCAACTGTTAGTTCTTAAACTGAAGTAACTTCTTTTTACTGATAAGCATGTTAGTTTCAGTTTTTAAAAAGTAGTTTTCAAATTGTAATACTCAATTGCAAAGTTAGAAGTCAATAAAAAATAGAATAAAACTTCACTAATTGACACTTCTCTAAACTGTTGTAATACCAGATAATTTATATTCTTGACGAAAATATGGTCATTGATAGTATAGTAGGAGTTCTTACTACAAATATTTAATTACTCTTTGAAGTATCTTATGTGGATCAGTACACTATCAATAATTTAAACTAGTCTAGGCTTGTGAAAATAAAAGAACATAATATTAATTGAAGTAATTTTTAAATTCGGTTCTTTTGTTTGCTTAAAAATACACAGAATTGACCGGAATGCCATGGGTTTTCCTGGTTTCAGAGTTACAAATGCTCATATTTCGATGGCACACCGAGGAAAGGTCCAGTTATGCTGGTTGCTATTAAATCTGTAAGAAGCTTTGAAAGTTAAAATAAATGAGAGTGTATAACTACATTTCTCTAGAGAGCTGGGCTAAATTTATTTTATCAGGGCAAACATATACGCACACGTGCAATTTTTGCATATATACCTATTATGGCTCTTAATGTCAGCAACATATTCCACGCTGGGTGTGAGCAAATGGCGCTGTTGTGTGAGGGCTTTGTCCAGCCCAGCTGCCGTGTCCTGCTGCCGGCCCCTGTGCTCCTCCGGGAGCGCTGCCCGTGCCTGTGCCGCCCTGGCCGGGCCACGGGGCAGCCCCGCGGGGAATGGCACAGGCACCCTGCAGGCGAGGGCTTCCACAGAGACAAAGCGCTTCAAAAAGAGCTTTCTGGAAAAAAAGGCAAACCTGCGTCCTATGGGAGAGGTCAATGTAGGAATTGTTTTATTTCATAAATACATGGATATATTTTTACAAAATGAATCATAGGTTACTTTTGGATAGCTTTAATGTGTTATGATTTCCCAAAGTCTGTTTTTATCTTGGCCTTTGTATATTTCTAATTTTTTTAAATGTAGATTTGTTTTTTTTTATTGTTTATGTTGCTTGCATTATAGTAGCTGAAACATTAAGGACCATATTAAGTACTGTTACTTAAAATAACATTTTGTAGTGACTTATTCTATGCACTGAATTCAATGAAATTATTTTCCAAATTGAGCCAACGTATTAAAAAACAGCAAAAGACCTAAAACTTTATTCAGCAACATACTAAACACAAGTCTAAATTAAAAATTGTGAGTAATTCCGTGGAAGTCAGTTGAACTACCCAAATACTTATCTTTCATTTCTGCCCCTGCTATTAGTCAGAAAGCAGCTAAGATAGTTTTTTTGGGTTTACATTGAAAATTTTTCAACACAAATTTTTCTGTCGCATCTGGCCCTTAAAAACAAGGGGAGAACTGAAATTAAATATGGAAATGCCATTGAAACCTGTTGCTTAAAATCTGCTCCAAATTAAGAATTTTCAGAGCAAAGACTTCAGAATTACCTGTTAATATGATCCGGTGTTTATTTGAGGTTTATCAAAATTTGCAAAGAATATCGGTTTAATTTAGAGGTACCTGCAAAAGAGAATCCAACCAATTTTTTTTTTTAATTGACTCTCTACAGGTTTTTATAAGTGCTTGTATTTTCCAGTCAGTTTGTTCTTTTATGTCAAGTTGAAAATTATCTTTTTCTTAACTGTGAGATATATTCCAAGGTCTTTTTGGAATAGTAGTATACTAGTAGAGTGAACTAGCAGTAAATTTTGACATTTGTATTTATGACCAAGCTACCTAATTTGCAGAGATAAATCAGTATTCATGATCTTTTCAGGAAAAGATTGAAAACAAAGACTTCACAGGTAACAGGAAATGGTGGAAAGAGGTGGTTTTTTTACATAGTTTTGTATTTGTATGGCAAAGTGACTATAGTATGAAAGTATGTATTTGATGACTTTCTAAAACAATTCTTAAACTAATTTAGTTTTAGAATTAGAGAAAGTTTCTTTCCCTTAAGGTAAACATAAATAACCATCCATTCAACTGGCTTTTTAATGTAATTCTGGAATTGCCCTTGTCTCTCTAGATTTAAGTGCAGAAATGTTTGGGTTTTTTTTTCATTTTTTGTTCTATGGAAAGTGCAGAATATGAAATTCAAAATGCTGCACTTCCCTGAAGTATTTCATGCTAGTATCCAATTTTTTTTAGACTATCTCAGTGAAAATTAGAATCTTACGCAATAGTGAGCTTAAAGCATAGTGTAGGCCATTCATACATAACATAGTGTAGGCATAGTGTAGGTGATTGGTTTTGTTGGATAGGGAATGAGAATTAATAAGCTTAAATCTCTTTAAAATTCTGTTCTGATCTAATGCCCTATTTTCTTACATAGCTATTTTCCCCAGCATTTCCCAGTATGATTTTTGCTGTTAACAGTATGTATAAAGCTATTTTTTGTTAATATTTCTGAAATTTTGGTATTAGAGACATGGCAAATAGTAGGGGCAGGAAAAAGTTGTTACCATTATTGACTTAGCTACACTTCAGGTTGTAATAATAATAATAACCTAATGTTAAAGCTTTGCCTTCTAGAGCAAAATCTGTAAGGAAGGATCTTACCCAGAAATCACAGCAGATGTCATAGTTAATTAGTTAGAAAAACAGCTAGTGAGCTAGATTTTTTCATATTCACATTAGTTCACCCCCTAAGAATATGTTAAATCCAGACCTCTTCCTGCTGCAGACTTTGTTGTTGATTCAACTAAACAATTTACAAGACTTTGTAAATACGACTTACTAGATTTGTCTTTTATGGCTTAAATTTCACAATTCAGTTTTCAGAGATCCCATTCTAGCTTAAAATATTGTGAGAGAATGAAGTACTAGTTAAACTTCAGGGAGTTAAAGATAAAGAGAAAAATAATTTTTTATTATTAGAATGCTGATAGTGTTATTTTTATAGTGTCCTTCCCGGTAATTTAATGAAGCTCACTAACGCATTTTAATCTTCAGAAATAGTCTCAAATAGATTTTTAGTATTTTTTTAAACCATACCATGACTTTAACATCAGTTGAAACTTTCTGTTCCTGTCTTAAAAAAAGACAAAGCAAAAATCACAACCCAAACTTACAGAAATGTGTAGTTAATAACATCAGTTAATTAGCGTTACTTTGATAGACTTTTAGTTGATAAATTGTATAAGTTAAAATTTAGGAAAAGTTTCACTTAGACTTAAAAAACCCCCCCCAAAAACATAACTGTCATTTTAACTAAATGTAATCTAATCTGGCGTAGCATACTATATTAAATTGATCATTGCCTTTTCTGCTATGCGATATTACACTCTTCATCTTTCTCATTCATTTTGCATGCATCTGCTCACTTCTGTACAGCCACTGTAGAGGCAATTGAGGCTGAAAAAGGTATGATCAGAGTCTTTGCCATTGGCAGAGATCTGTGGTGTCTGGGAGGGAATTCAAAAGTACTCTGTGTGGGTGTGTTTTATTTTCAACTTGCACAAGCAGAGATGAATCAACTGCATTGATTCATCCATTTTACATGTAACATACATGTCTGGCTTTAGGATGATGATTATCTTTAATATTTTAGGGAAATTCTTGGGGTTTTTTGGTCTCTTTTTATTTGTTTTTTTTTACAAAATATGCCGTAGGTATTTGTATAATAGCATGTTGTGATATGTGGTGTTGTCTTGAAGTCCTTAAAAATAGAAGTGTTTAGTGGTTATTTTCTGCATTCAACTGCAGGTTTTGTTTGATTGTGGGGAGGGGATGCTAAATGTGGAAGGAGGGTTGTTTATGCATGCCTTTTCTCATAAAATCTATTTAATGGCTTTGAACATAAGTTTTTTTTAACTTTCTGTGACACATCCAGTAGTGCAAGATGTAGAAGTTTTTTTCTAAGTATTTTGAATATAATTTATTGATCAGATTTATTTCCAGTATATATGAGATATTAAATTCCATGGATTATCAGTGCTTCCCTGCTAAATAAGTTGTATGTACATTATAGATGTCCTCTGTTAGTGATACTGAGCAAAATGCCATCAAATTATTTGGTTCAGAGTATTCAACTTCAGATTGTGTCTTTTCAGAGAGACTTTAGTTTCTTCTTGCTCAGTATTCAATGAAGTGAATGACAAACAGCACAGCAGTTGGGAGAGCTGCCTTGGGGTTTTTCAGATTTAGTTGCAAAGCACCATTTAATGACTGTATTGTTTGTTTTTTCAATTAAGGAAGTCAGATCTCCAAAAATATAAACAAGTGCCATATTCTGTTCTCACACACACCTGCAAGAGGTCCTGTTGTTGTGAGTGGAAAGCTGTACTTAAATCTCCAAATAATTATTTCATCCCAAAGACTTCAGTCTTATTATGTGGTCAGCCATTTTCGGGTGTAAATTCAACTACAGACCTCATTCATCAAAATAATCAATAGCAAAATAATACCTATTTTCTATACTTATTTTAAATACATCTGTATTTAAATGATACCATTGTTGAACCACAGTGCTAACTTGGTGATTGTGGTTGTGTCCATTTCCATCATCCACATGATTAGCACAATGTGAACCACATCCTGCAGTTTTGCCTGCATGAAAACTGCAGGATCAGGCCATTGGTGCGTGTGCAGGATGTAAATCTGCTACTACTTTTGTAACCCTTTGCTGCTTTGCCTCCACTGCACTTGCTGTGCTGCTTAGATCTTACTGACATTGCCCCAAAGAGAAGGGGGATGTTAAGATTAGCCCCATGTGCTGGGCAGCAAAAGCACAGCCTTGATAGCTGGCCCCACCAGGGACACGCAGAAGCAATCAAGTGGGCTTAACCCCTTGATTCCTACTTGCAGAATATTTGCCATACTCTGTTCTCTTGGTAGCGAACGGAAATCACGATTGCCGTGAACATCTCAGGAAAGCAGGTTAGAGAAGCTTTTAGTAATACAGTTGCACAGCCATAAGTTTCTTTGGCCGATTTCTTACCCTTTTTTAAACATCATTTGTTAGAAAAAGTATATGCTTTCAACTTATTTTTCCATTACTGACATATCAAATTTGCATTTTATTAAGCAATACGAGGATTCTCTCCGCAACATAAAATCTGCAGTTTTGAAGAAGCAAAAGGTTTGGATAGGATCAATGAGAGAATGCCACCAAGGAAAGATGCTCTTCAGCAAGATGGTATTAATACTATAAACACAAATGCCAATGGAAACAATGGAACTGGCAACAACAATGCACAGTGACCACATCAGCTTCTGGTTTACTCACTTATGTCTTGCCTGAGAATTCCTAGATTACTGCTTTTTGATGTGACAACAAATGAAACAGGGGGATCACTTGAAGTGACTACTTAATTCGAGGTGGAAAACCATCTGATTTGATCCCACTGAAGAGAGACCATCATGCTTTTGAGACAACAGCCCCTCTCTTACACGGTGACCCAGCCTCCTGGGAGCGTGTGCCTCACCCTTTTACACAAACATCTGCTGGAGCTTCAGAAGAGATCTGGGCAAAGACTCGGGCTGTTCTCACTAAAGCACACCTAGACTAGCATCTTATGCTTATCGTTGTCAACACTTTTAAGTTTACAAATGGGATTTTTCTTTCAGTAGAGGTAGTTTGTTTGTTTGTTTGTTTTTTAAAATCAGACTTTCAAATACAACCCTAAGAGCTAACTATTTATTAATGGACATCAGTTTCATGATATGTCTTTAAAATGATAGATTAGAATGGTCTTAAAATATCTGAGGCTGCAAAAACTGTATTTTAAACAACAGAAAAAAAAAGCCAAAAAGTCTCAGTTGGTCATTCTGTAAAATGCTGACCTCAGGTTTACTCCTCTAGATGTTGCTAATTCTATATTGTATTCACTGTATTTTTCAGTTACAGCTTATCAGAAGATTTCTATGTAGGAATGTTTATTACTTGAACACAGATTTAAAGAAATATTTAATTTAGAAACTTTTCTGCCCAGCTTTTTCAAGACTTTCCCTCACCTTGACTTTAAAAAAAATTATATATACTAATTTTAAAAGTAAGAAAAATACAGAAGTGTTAATTTTAAGGTACTTTTAATTGAACTTTGTACATTGTTTAAGTAAATTTTGATTCATATCAAGTCTGTAAAGCTTGGCATTGTATTTTGTGTATGCATGTTTTCATTTTGCAAATATTTAATATATAGACCTATGATGTACATCTATAGGTTACCTCGATGTTATGGGTACTTTTAGTTTATTGTGAGTATTACGGTTGCATAAATAGCTAATAATCACTGGGCTGAATAGGTGCAAGCTTTTTATTATTTTTAAATCTGTAAAGGAAACCGAAATTGTATCAGACATACTTTTTGTTTAAGCAAAGCAGCGCGTAAGCAATTGCTCTGTTCAACTGCTAAGGCATTAGTGAAAGTGTAAACTTGAGACTGCATGTATTTTGGTATCTACAGGACTGCTTGGTTAAAATAAAAATTGAAGCCCTGTGCTAATTTGTTCACAAATAATGGACTGTACTGATTGCCAGTGTACTTTGTTATATATTTTGACATTTGCTACATGTCCTTCTCATCCCCTGGAACACGACTTGAAACTTATGTCACTAGAGTTCATCTCCCTTTTTTTTTTCTTTATTTGCCATAAAGTACAATCTGTACATACCCATAAGTTGGAAATTTTATGCATGTTCTGAACTATTCAAGTATTTTATAAACAGTAGCACACAATAAATTTTGTGCATGGGCTGCGGCTCCTATCACTGTGTTTTGGTTTTATTTGGCATACCTAGATCTAATCTGACCTTGAAAATTGTTTAGAAATAGTCTCCAGTATCTAAGCTATTGGAAAAAATAGCATAAAAGGTCACATTTAGCCTGCAGAGAACTAGTTGAATGTAAATACTATGTAATTTAAATTTTATTCCTGCTGCTCTTTGTTTGCATTTGAGTTCTCTCATAGATATTTTGTGTCTGCTAAACCAGGCATCCACTTTTGGTTTGTACATGCTTGTCAGAGCAGGGTTAGTGGGTTCTAGATAGACTCTTAAGCATAGCTGTATTTCAGATGTTGGTTTGAACGTTCAAGACTACTGAAGTGTGTTAGGGCTTTTTGGGCAGAGGGGGAGAATCGTTTTGACAGTCAGTACAGACACATGAATTAGTCTTTTGGCATATTCTTTTTAAACTAAGGACAAGCTGCTGAACAGGATGAGAAGTAAGTGACACACTGTTCATAAGGGAGTTTTAATATTTGATTTTACTTTATTGCAGATGCATTCTAATTGGAAGTTCTTCTCAGAGTTTGAGTGCAGAAGATCAAGTTACAAATGGTAAGTTAGTTGGCTTTTTAATGAAGCACTCCCGTACCTGCGAGCTGTACAGTGTGCATGCCATGTCATGTTAGAGCAGAACAAAAACCTGTTACGATGTATGACTGAAATTCTATGTGATAAACATGATGATGGTACCTTTCTGCTCGTAAGTGCTAGTGGAAAATATTTTAACCTCACAAGACAGTATTTGTCCTGATTTGATACTCGCGTCTTGGTTTTGATGAGGATTCTGAGAAGCTGGAGTTGTGTATATGAAGAAAATACAGATACAGTCTTTGGAAAGACCTCATTGTAATTGGAGAGAACTGGTTCTGATACTTGTATGGCAGTAAGTGCACAGCAGCAATGGTGTTCACGACTGTGAGGTTCCCTTGCAGTATGCATTTTGCTGCTTTAAGGACTCTCTTGCAGTATCCATTGTCTGTAGTAGTTTTTGCCAGATCTGAAGGCAGATCTGCAGTAAATGAAAATTTACTGGGTAGTTGTTGGCCTGTGTGTTTCCTGTCACCCTTTAGGCAAGTAGTCACGTGTAACAGGGTTCTGTCTGTGGGTTTTCTTTCTTTGTAAAGTAGGCACTCATTTTTTACTACTGTGTTTCTGAAAGGTGCAGTCTGGAGCTGTCTATAATTCTTACATTGTTTGGAAGCAGAAATTATATCCTTCCTCCCCAAAAACTGTAAGTAGTTTGCATTACTCATTTTATGTTTTCAGCGTTTTAAGTAGGGGGGGAAAAAGGAGTTGTCTGTATGTCCTTAGTCTGTTCATGGGTAGGGAGGGGAGAAGGCTTGGAAACAGCTTTGACAGCCAAAGGACACAGGCAGCAAAGGCTGCAAGAGGCATGGCAGGTTCCTGGTTTAAGCTGGAGCAGTCAGTGCCTCCCTGCCCTGTCCTGGGCTCAGCAGGTACGTGTGGGTCACTTCTTCCCTGAGCTGACCGGTGGAACTGTCATCATCTGTGGTGCACTTAACGGAGGGCACCAGCAGTGAGGAGTATTCAGAGGTGGGCTGGGCTCTCTGAAAGAGGTGTAACTGTGTTTTGGTGGAACTGAGAAGCAGAAGTTCAGATCATGCTAGGTCAAGTTTTGGGAGGTTACTTTCCAGCAGGAACTTGTGCTGTCAGGGAACACGCTGCCATTTCCTGAGCCAGACAGGCAAGAGCAGCCCGGTTCACAACCTACCTGTATCTAGTTTAATGGCAAGTAAACACCTTCACCTTCCAAAATTACAGTGTGAAACAGCTTTCCTTTCAAATTGTTACTAAATTCAATTGAGAAATGGAAAAATTGCTCTAGTCTTGTCTCTTGAATGGTGAAGATTGGCCCCCTTGCAAAAAGCCAGAGGGTTGGGATTGAGGCTGTTTTCTCTTAGAAAGAGGGAGGTCTCTTCTGGTGTGAGTCTGAACACTTCAGGAGGGAAGAGGCTCATAAACAGCTTGCTTTTTTCCTAATGTTTCATCTGAAAGCACTATTACATAAGTTACAGAGAAAATTAAGGCTTTTTTCAGAGGCAGAATCAGACAGTATCAGTTTAGTCTTTCCTTGCCTATTTTTTGCTACAGTTTCATTGTCTATTCAATTCTTGCTACCCATTTAGTTCTTTGTTACGAGCATGTAATGAAAATATTTTTACCATAAAACAGGTGAATGTTATCAGAACATAAAACCCCATTCATCTGTTCATTGTCTTGTATATATGAGTTAGATTTAATCAATATTCTGCTTTGAGTCTGACCCAGCTGAACGGTATTTCCCAGTTTAGGATCAGAAAAAGTTTATAGTCTAAAATCAGATTTAGGTTGCAGACCACTGATATAAGTAAAATACATAAGCTTTTTTGGTATGATGCACTTCATAATCTGTTGCTCCTGTGCAAAAACCTCTGTACATGCTGTGCAGAGTGAAAGGTTTGTCATACTGGAACCAGCTCTACCAGCCCTATTGATTTTTTTCTGAGAGATAGTAGAAATAGGGTTTTGCTGTTTGTGAGGATGTCCTATGATGCAGTTGTTATTTGTTAAAGCACTGCTGAAAGAACACGGTACTTACTACTTCTGGACTTTAGCCTTGTTAAATTTATGGCTGGGGACAGATTCTCTGTGGCATTCTAAAATAAACAGACGTGCTGTTCAAAGGTCTCTTTAAATCCTTTGAAAATGTCCACCTAGTAATTTATACTGTGTAGGTCACAATTGCTTTGGTTTGGATTTACAATGTTAGCTTTTAGATACAGGCATTTTCACTGCTCAGTCATTTGCTGTATAACCCACCCATTTCCAAGGAGAGACTTCAAAATCAGATCCAGGATGATTTCTCCTTTCCATTGCTGCCTTAAGCATATTGGTAACTAACCACCAATTTAAGGAATTTAATAGGCAGGGTACAGTCAGATTCTGCCAAGGCCCCTAAACTGTCAGTGTATTGTGATTTAAACTGAGCACTTGCATGTTTTTCAGCATTATGATGGAAAGACATTAAAAGGGGAGGGGGTGTAAAATGCTTTGTATCACAGCCTCAGGCTTTTTGTGTCTTCCACAGTAAGTTCAGCAGTTAAGTTTCAGTATTTCAGGAAGCTTGCAGAGTGCTGGAGATTCATTTGATGGAGACATTTGACTCCTGCTGAGACTCACGTGGGACTCCAGTAGTGGGGAAGTGGTTTTGTCTGGGTCAAAAAGACTAAGGCTTAGGGTCTAATAGACAAGATACATCTTTTATTATACAATAAAGAATATTATGTGCTGTAAATTAAGGCATTGTAAGTGCAACAAGCTTACTGAATCATTGAGAAGGCATAGTTGATTATGCAACCTTTAAAATTATTCTTTTACAAGGATAGTATCTACTTAAAGCATGTTTCATGTCTTTCAGTTTGTTTAAAAACAAACAAACAAAAAAAACAGATAATCCTCTTCTATTGCCCAACAATTGCCAGCAGCAATTTTCGGTAGTCACCACTTGTATCACTTGCTATCATTGTAGCCAGAGTCTTCTGATACATCTGTGTGAACATCTGTTTAACTTGCACAAGGTCAATCTATGCAAAGACAAAAAAACCCAGAAAACTTCACCACAGTGTATCATTTAAATCCTAGACAGTCACCCCACATCTCCTGCCGTCCAAACTAGAGAACACATGTCAGAGGTGAGATGTGCAGTGATTAACCCTGTGCAGTGGACAAGCCAGCTGCTCCCTCCAAGGACAGAGGAGCAGCTCCCAAAGCAGAGTCAAGCAGTTGTTCCATGCTGTGTTAGGATTGTGCTGTCCTAACTCTGAACAGGTGAACTGCTCACCTGGAGGTGCTCACTTGCTACGCAGACAGGCAACAAGAGTTAAGAGGAAAACAAGCAGTTACTACTATCCAGCCAGAGTTAATTAAATTACTACATGAAAGCTGGCTGTAAAACTAATTAACACATTCATCTAAATGTAAGCCCCATAAAAGCTTCATGCAGTACATGCTTTTACAGCTGTGAAAGTAGGACTAAGTGATAAGCCAGTTTGGGTAGATGGCTTTCTGCTGCATGTGACTTGTACACAGGAGAAAATTTCTTACCTCACTGCGAGTGACTACAATTCTGATGAGGGTAGAATCATCTGTGCCAGCTCCTTTCATAGAATGATAAAGTCTTTCTGCAAAAAAGGCTGGCCGATTTAAAGCACATTGCACTGCAATAAAGTATATTGTTAGGATTAGTTCCAGTATTGTATCCTGTACAGTGATACCTGGCGTGATCAACTCAGGATTTTTGTTGTAGACAGCTGGAGGTTGGTCTTGGTGAAGATCCAGTTACTGTGGATAACAGGAGCTGTTTATAGAGCTAATCTGATTTTCAAGTTGACCAAGTGAGTTATTCCTTTGCACAAAGACTTATTGTTACTAGCAGTTAACGCCTTGGGAAGGTCTTTTCAAAGCTCTCTGAAATCTTAATTCTCAAACAGGTAGTTCAAAAACAGTTGTTCTCCTTGGATACTGGGACACAAGGTGTTTTACTTATTTACTTATGCCATTGCTAGAATTTCACTAAGAAAAGTACACATGTAGAAGGTTCTTACTCTAGTAGTTACAGAATGGATCTTGTTTCATTTAGATTGTTCACACTCAAAGATGAGCCCTTATTCTTCTGCATGGTTCTCATGAATGTTTCCCATTAAACTGTTTAGCAGAATATACTCTTGGAAGTTTTTGCTTATCCATTATGGCTGCAGAATTGCTATCATTTGGGTAGGCAGTGATCTGAGTGGTATCTCCAGATTTACTACGAAATATTACTGATTCTTACTATCAGTTAATTGTGCTGAATTGCATTGAACTACTTTACTATAACAAGTCAGTAGGAAAAAGTGAATTCAAAACAGGTCTTCTATTTTGCTAAGCTTCTCCTCAGCAGTAGCTGAGCTTTTTGGGGTAGATCCTGGTGGGGAAGGGGGTGGAAAGAGAACTGTGCCTTCAGTAGGTTCATGTTGGCTCTGAGGTCATGTGTGTGGGTGGCTCAGCTGTCTCTGCTGGATGAGCTGCATGCCCAGTCACAGCTCTGTTACCCTGGAACTCACCTCATTTTGCAGAACTCTGAGCTATACAGCTACAAGCACTAACCAGTGACCCTTGGTTCTATGCACTTGCCTGCCTTCACAGAGAAGTGGCAAGTACTTTCTATGTGGCCTTTCCTTATTTGAAATGGACTTCTTCATGGTGGATGCTTATTTTCTTCAATTAAGTACAAGATGAATAATTTGAATAATTGACATTACTTCTGTGCTAACAGAGTCTCTTAATTATGTGATCATTTGCCATAGGGCCAGTGCTGAACCGTATTCTTCTTCAGTTACATTTAGGTTGAATTCCTAAAGGCTAAGGGGCGGGGGAAGAACATACAACTTACCAATAGCCTTCAAACCACGTTCCACGTTTCCAGAAAATTCTCGGTCAATGCTGCTTAATAAATCACGATTAGCAATCTACAAATAAAGGAGATTAATAGGTGAATGATGAAATGCAGTAACAACTGGAACCTTAATTTTAAATTACATTGACCAAGCTTATTCAAAATCAGTGAAGAACTCCTACCCTGGAGTATGCCTCAACCGTTGCTTTCAGTTGGGGAAAACTTCTGCTTGCCAGAACCATATTAAAGCAAGATTCATCAGTCCCAAGTTTTCCTTCTCCTGCTTGGTACAGACGCTGAGCATCTTCTTGAGCTTTTTGATAATCCACAGTTTGATTCTCATCCCGATTACCCTTAAAGACAACAAATTTTACATGAAATTTCACAGAGGTGGCTATGCTTTAACTGCTCACAGTGCAGAGAGACCCCAAGCATGTATCTTCAAAGCTTGAAGCAGAAAGAGAAATAGCAGTTTGAAATACATTACATTGCTTTAAAATTTCTCTTTGGTTTAATATTCCTTATAGGAAACAAATGCAAAAGTGGCTCAGACCCGTATCTATAGGGCATGCTTTAAACTGTAGATAGATAACTTCACCCCTACAAACCATCTCATAGTTCTAATTAAGTACTGTACTTAATTCTCTGTTTTACTTAATAATGTAAGCTTTCTCTTGATTTGTTTGTTTCTAGGCTTCAAGTTGCAAAGACTCTTCCCAAATGAACTAATGAATTATCTTACTGAATATGCACACCTGAAATATCTCAGGTCTCCTGTTTTATTTAGAAGTTGCTTACTTCAAGTAAGAGTGTCTCCAGAAAGCACTTACTACGCTTGTGTCAGTAGGGCTTATATCACATTTTATGTGCTTTGGTGGTTGTTTTGGTTTTTTGCTGCCCAGTGCATGGATGGATACTGCTAAACATACTGGCTGAGTAGGCTGAATACATGCTCTCAATACTGTTGTATCTGTAGTGGTTAATATACTATTTCAATGATGTGGTTGTCAGTTATTGTAAACTACTGGATTTATCAAAATAAAAATTAGCAGCATGAGCTTCTCCAGGTTTGCTTTCTCGTGGATTTTGACTTGTAACCAAATATCTACAGCATAGCTGAACTCTCACAAAGGTACAGGCCAGTGAGGTAGAGAAGCATCATAGAAATTATAACAGAAATAGGCAAAATGATCAGAGACCTGTAGGAAGTTGCATTAGTTACATATTTCTTCCTCAGTATGGATAACGGCAAGTTACTATTCTTCAAAACAAAATGAGCCCTAGTACATGATAGGGGATAAACAAGCCTCAGTGTTCACCTGAGTTCAACAGCAGCACCTCCCTAATTCTGGTGATGTGAAGGGAAGACAGGCTGTGGTGTAACTTGGGAGGTAAATTTTGCCCTGTGGCATGTCTTATCTTGTTTGTAGAATTCTCACAGGCATTCTACATACCACAGAGGTTATCCAGTCACCCAGACTACTTAGTTAATATATGCAAAAAATAAAAAGCATCTTATTTAACAACAGTGTAGAGCACTCCTTTAGAGAACCACTTGGTTGCATCTAAAAAATATTTACACAAATTCTGATATTAATCGAGGCTGCTAAATTAGGTCACACAATTCATCATGGATTTGTACTTAGGAAGTATTTCTTGAGGAGGACTGCAGAGTCCTATCTTAGGGAATAAATGACTCAGGGCTAATTTCTTAAAAACCTGGCTCTTGCTAAGCATACATAGGCTATTTATGGAGCCATTATGACTACACACATCTGACTGTATACTGTTACCTTATTTAAAAAAAAAAAAAAATTAAAGCTCACTTGGCACATAGATACAAGTAATCGTTCAAAGTGTCCTGAAGTGTCTGCTCTGATGTCTTGTTCGATGTCCCTTCCAAATTCTGATTTATAGCAGTTCACTATTTCTCGAATTTCCTGGTTTGTCCTTGTGCAAAGGATCTCAATCAACACACTCTCCTGAGTGCCTGCTCCCTGTAGACAGAGAAAACAAAGGCATAATTACAGAGCAATACCTATGCAGTTCTTCTGTGAACTGGTATTTCAAAACTTAGTACAATCTACATTGTAAGAACAGTATAATTGCAGTGTGAAAGCACCAAGTCTGCTGTATACTTAAAATGCAATGAGGATTCCTCAAACTTGCCATTCTGGACCAGTTCAAAAAACACGCCAAAACTATATATCCACATCAGTGACATTGGCCAAAGTTAGCTGGAAAATGGTTTAGGAAGGAGAGTCTTAGGCAACCTTAATCTGGAAGCTTACTGGAGGAACGTAGAGCCTTATGATAATAATTAAAGTCAGAGAACCACATGTAAATTCTGTTTTGGTTAGTATACAAATGTGTTCCCTATCCAAATGTGGCTGTTTCCTCAACGTGGAACTTCTCTCTCTCCAGAATAAAAGTTAACTGAGATTTCTGTGTACATTGGGATCTTAGTGGCATAGTTATCTCAATTCACGCAAGGATTAGATACGAGAGGGGATCTGTGTGAGGCTTCTAGGTCATATTATTAATTTTTTCAAATGGTCGAGTAGCTGTTCCCTTCATTAAAGGCAGATCTTCTTTTAAGCTCCACATTCTCTAGAAGGTGTGCATTCATATATGAGTAGAGTTACTCAGTTCCACTCTGTCATCTGCACCTAGCTGCTGCAGCTCAAACAAGTAAGAAATTCTGGTAACCTGGATGTACCAGTTTACCTGAATTAAAAGTTTAAACCAAGCAGCTCACCTAATCTCTAATGTTGTCTTAATATTTGAAGAGATACATCTATCATCTGACTTTAAGAAATTATTTTTTCATTATCCTTTTGGGGGGCAAAAAAAAGGGTTACTCCAAAAATACCTTTCAGTAATAATGTTTTTTTCCTAGTAAGGCACAAGTACATACCTTTAATTTAAACAGTGATTATGGTTCTAACAGCACCCTGGCCCTTTCTGTGTTCTAGCAAAAATTATGCCCAAGTGGTAGAGAACCACTTCTGTCCTGCAGCGTTTCATCCTCTACTGGAGGGGTATCTGCCCTGAATTGGTTAATCCTGCAGAAATCGTCTGGAACCGGGGGACACAGGAAAAAAAATTTTAAACCCTGCAGTCCCAGGATTTGTTTGACACCAGCAGATTTTCAACAATGCTGGGACCAGGTATTCTTAGATAAGCATTTTAAGATAGTTTTAAACTGCTTCCTTCACAGGAATACCATACCTTCATTGCATGACGTAAACTCCAGGCATCATAGTAGGTACTAGGCATGAACAGTGCTAGAATCAATTCTTCCACATTACCACTTAACTCAGACTTCAGATCTTTAATTAAATCCTGTTCAATGATAAACACAAAAAGGGCTTTGCAGAGTTTTAGGCATATATAGACTACACACCAAAAAAAGATCAAACTAGAACTTACTTTTATGACTTATTTCTACCTTTGTGCTGTTTTTCCTATAAAGCTTTGTTTTATTTCTTACGAAGAACTTCCCTCTGTCCAAAACTCTGACATCTCAGCTCTTCTTCATTATCTCCTCACTAATGAAGACCTAGTTAGGCCTGAAAAATGCTACAACTATAAAATTTCACTTTAAATTGCAAAAATGACAGAGGGAAGAAATTAAATTAACCTGGACTTTTATTTACTATCCAATTCTCAGTCAGTCTCAGTTTGTTTCTTGGGAAAAAACAGACTTCAGTGCTGGTTTGTGTGCATAAAAAACTCAGTAGTTTCAGACACTAATACAAGGGTACTTTAAGCTTGATTATTTTCTATCAAGTATTAGAGAAGCAGAGAAGCTTCTTGTGTGGTCAGGGACAGAGACAGCCTCGCACCTTCCCCCACCCCTGCTTCGACCAGGTGTCAGGACAACACTGTCAAATACCAGACATCTCCCAATACATAAGGGCTACAGCAAAAGAAGTGCATTTAAAAAATGCCCAAATCACTTCCCAGGACTGAAATGCAACCAGGCAGTTAAAGCAGCAGCTGAAGGTTTGGTTTTCTTTACCAGTTCAAAGAACTAGTGAACATACCTTGCCATACATAGTCTTGAAAGCTGCCTTGATTTGTTGTCTTTGATCATTGGAGCGGTTAGCGACAACGTTTATGATGGCCTGCTCATCAGTTCCTTGGAAACAGAAGGGCAATGTCATGTAAGAATGCAAAATAGTCCCTCCAAGCCTTAACATTTTATACTGTTGCATTTGGGCATAGTCACATAGTAAGTGGCTACCATTGAAGTCCACTAAATTTTCTATGTAACTTCATCTACTAAATAGCCCAAGCCATTTTGCAAGTGTGAGTTTTAAAAAGCTTGGGGAAAGAAATGTATTGTTAAATAAAAACTGAAGAAAACAACAAAATGGCAGGAAGAAGTTCAATCAGTAGAACCTAAAGCTTCTATTGCTTACTTACCAAAACCCTTCATAGCTTTGCGTAGAATTTCTGCGTCCCTTCCAGCATCAAAGTTTGGAGCAGCCTGAATTGTACCTTGGGTATATTGAACCACTGCAGCAGGCTGAAAATATGAGTCACATGTAACTAGATATCCTCCACAATATAAATTCAAATTAAAATCACAGCTCTGGAATCAGTACTTCAGAAGGAGTTGTCCGTTAGTTCTCCATTTCTTCCTCTAACACAATCAGGGCAACATTACTCTGAGGGTAGATGGAAACTCCTGATGCAGAACACAGTGTAAACCTTTGGAAAACAGCTGTAAAACATTAGAACTACAAAAGCCACATAAGATTAATTATAGAAGAGAAAACAGCACATACCGGACCAGGCATTGGGGATGGTACTTGTCCACCAGGAAATCCTAGTGAAAATAAAGGACAAGGTAGTAGAAGAAATTAATTAGGTCTCCTTTTACTATGGAAATGCTATCTAATCTGAATATAAAGCCAGACCCACCACTGCATACAACCTAAGTAGTGATACCTACCACGATCCGTAACTGAATTTCTTCCATTGGGAATAATGGGAAGAAGCAGTCACAGATGCCATTTTGGTACATCAAGTAGCAAGGCAATTCTAAATATATATGCTAAATATACTGGTGCTGTGGGAACTGGAAGGATCTCTCCTTATTAAATTCTGCTGGTTTTGACAGAAGCCAAGATAGCCCAAACAAATGAAGAATGTGTGTCCCATTCTCTCTTTAAAAGCCATTATTTACACTTTAAAATGCCTAGTGTGTAAATAATAAATATTAAGAACTCATTGCTGCAAAAAGGATTGAAGGGATCTCAATTTGCAATACAAAATCTAAAACTTTTTTTTTGTACTGGGATTTTATTTTTATTCATAATATGAATGCAAATTCCTTATTTTAATAGCAACTTAGTACTAGAGTTAACAAAGCAATCATAGAACAAAAAGGTTTTGCTGCTTTGAATTTCTTTAAAACACAACTGATGCATTCAAGGACAAAAATCATCTCTATAGTAACTGACCACTCAAAGGATTACAAACACTGCACTGCTTTTAAGCAAATGCGTGCATTCTCCTTTCCTCTTTCTCCAGTGTGCCAGGGATCACTGGGAACACACAGATCTGAAAAACACAATTGAGATTAACAGAACTGCTAGATACTCATTCAGTGTGGACTCTGGATGTCACAGTTCTCATCAGATACTTGCAGTTTGAAAAAGGATAAACACCTAAACCACTATACCATGACCATTAATCAGGGACAGCTATCCCTTTTGGATATAGCACCTATGGAGCTGGTTCTCATCAGCCCTTCAGTGGCCTGGTCAAGAAAGGTGGCAGGAGGTGTCCAGCATACAAACTTCAACAGCTACAAGTAACAAAGGTAAGGGCCTAATTTCTTACTACCTGTCTTGGGATCTCTTGGTTTAACCTTGGATGCTTGAAGTTTCTTATACATGACGTACCTGGAATTTGTGCTGGTCCACCTCCAGCATAGCTTTGGGCAGGAGGCTGCGGATAGCCACCAAAGCCAGGGCCAGCAGGAGGCACAGCAAACCCAGGGCCTGGAGGAGCCAGGGGAAAAAAAAACAGACTTTAAGCACACTTAGTGTTTTGTACTTGACTTCTGACACAACATGAGCCAGGTTATTGAGTAGAGCTATGCAAGAGGCAAATTTCTCCATGTCTGTGCAGTGACCCAGAACCACCAAGGCCCTGCCATCAGCATGCAGGTATTTACTGCTGGATGGCAACCTGGCTGGCTGCCTGCGTGCTGCTGCCTGAACTGGTCACTGAACAAAGCTGCTTTTCTTTACTATTTCTAACAAGCACAGGGAATGGTTACCCTGGAGATCACTCCGGACTGGTACTCTAACAAAGGCTCTTACCTCCAGGATAAGGTGGCATTCCTCCAGCCTGAGGAGTTCCAGGGAAGCCCCCTGAAGCAGGGTAGCCCCCCATGGCAGGATATCCTGCTGCCCCTGGAAACCCAGCATTCGGTGGTGCTGCAGGATAGGCCCCTCCTCCTGCCGGAGGGAATCCTGCAGGAACGGCAGGGTAGGAGTACTGACCGGCTGGCGGATAGACAGACTCTTGTCCTGTCGGCTGAAACACAAAAATGGGATGTCTGTATGCCTCTGGAGTAAGGACACTAGAGTAAAAACTGCCAAGCTGCCAAAATGTCCCTGTGTATAATAACAATGTGAATTATATAACTAGATGGAGTGCTTCTGGAAGCACTAGAAGCAGCAGCAGCAGAATTCCTGAAGCTTGGATGGGGTCCGCCAGGTTGAGTTTTCCAATGCACCTCCTACATTGACACATAATCAGAGTGCTGCAGGGTGGTAGTCAGCTCTGGATGGCTTGTGATCCCATCCACCTTCAAAGCAGGGCCAGCTTTGGAACTGGATGAGGTCATGCAAAGCCTGATAGTCAAGTTTTCAGTATATACAAGAAATGGCAAATTCACAGCCTCTCTGGGCCCCTGTTCCAGTGTTTGACTACTCTCACAGTGAAAAATGTTTTCCTCAAATCAAATTGCCATTGCAACCTGCATTTGCCAGCTGCCTTTTGACACTATACCTCTGACAAGAATTGGCTCCAACATCACTATTGCTCCTTCTCACTGAGCAAAGACTGAACAGATCTGTGCTTAGCCTGCTCTTCTCCAGGCAAGCAGCCTTCCCTAGATACGATCCTCTTTGTCCATGTCTCTGTTGTACTGGGAGGCCACAACTAGACACAGTATTCCAGAGATGGCCTCTTTTCCCCAGAAGTACAGTCTAACATTTCCCTGCCTGACTCAACAAAAATTTTTTATGGAATTTAGATTCACAAATCCAAAATAAAGATCCTCAAAAGCACTGCTTGCTCAGATAACTACCAGTACACATACATTTTTTTAATTGGTTATCACTTTAGGCATCATCAATGAGACTAGGAAATCCAGCATTGTTGATACGTAATCTAAAAGGTCTTTTAAATTAATCCATTGAAGTTAGTTATGTTTTGGATGCTGAGAAAAAAAAATATTTTCAGATGTACTTAAAAATAAACCACAGCTAAAACCATGAGGGTTCGGGAGAACCTTGAGGGCAGAAAAGAAATCCCAGAGTTAATAGTCTTGTTGCTAACATGTTTGTCTTTAGTTTGACTGGCTTAAGTGTTTCAAAGTAAGGGTAGATTGTAAAGCAAAATATCAGAGAATTTATTGCATGTATTTATATGCTTATACGTATAGCTTTTCTGTATCTGAATGGCATTCAGGCTGAGCTCCATGCTTAAGTCTAGTTCTGTACTACAAAAAACAGAGGTAAAATTCCCACAATTACAGTATGATCAGTGCCATGAAGGTGCCATGATCAGTGCTATAAAAGCACAGAGATTAATCTAGCTTTGAAAAATATCACAGGCTTATCAAAAAGACTGCAGTATTAGCCATACCTGATAAATTTCAGTTTAGTCCTTTCAGTTGGGAGCTGAAGGTGGAAGAGTCCTGTGGCTGAAGGATAGGGAGTCCAAGACAAGATACAGTGTCCTCTATCCTCAGAAGAATATTTACATGGTGTCATAGGAAAGCTGGGCTACTTGAATAAAGTGTTCCAAGCTCTTCTGAGGGCTATGACCACTGAAGCTTGTTCAGCATCTCTGTAAATCCTGGGATACAGCTACATGAGCATTTGGTACAGATTCGTTCAGAGACTACCTCTAACCCTACATGTAAGGGGCCTCCTATTTAAGAGGAAACTTAAAAAAAAATAAAAAAGAGTTGCTGAGAGCTATATTTAAGAAAACAAACTCACACGAAAAAGATAAAACAGAATCAAAGAACAACAGGCATCCTTAAAAAAACTAAGCTTCCTTCTTGAAATTCCTATGCAGCAGCTGTAAAGTCATCCTCAGAGACAGATGAAAACAAGGACCATAATCATTACAGAATACTGTATGTGAACTGACAGGTACTATTTACAAACACAAAGAGCACAGTAAGAAGGGGTATTTACAGAATATAAATACATTAAGAATGCAACACATTGAAGAGCCATACTTACAGGATAACCAGGGAAAGCAGGGTAGCCGTCAGAAGGAGGATAACCTGGGTATGACATTCTGGGGGGGAAAATAGATACGAGTTTGTAGCAGGTATTTGCTTGCTAATTACCTGTTAAATCACTTGAATAATATGTTTAGTTGGTTTTGCTCAGGTGTACTTGTCAGCTATTAACCCACAAAACTTTTCCTCTCATACATCTGACCATAGCAATGAGAATTCAGAAGGGAAGTGTATTCAACTTCATAATTAACTACTACTGTTATTTAGGGTCAGGTAGACATTGAAGCATGGCAAGAGGCTCAAACCTCCAGAAAGCTCTGAAATACAGGATACACTTTGAGGTGGCAGCAGGAGGGAGCTGAGCCCTTTGCCAGGGCAAAAATAGCACAGGCCCCAGTCCTGCACTGCACCAAGCACCTGTATCCCATCCCCCTGCACTGCTCTGCTCACAGGGTAGCTCCTGGGAGAAGAGCAGTACCCTATCTATCCCATGTAAAATTATAATTTGATAGAAACAGGTGTAATCCCTCAGCATCACTTCATTTGTGGAGCAAATTTCTGCTTTATGAAAATAACTGTATATTTTAGTCACATTTTTAACGGAGGGAGTTGGAGAGTAGGGGCAGAGATCACCCCTTCCTGCATGTTGCCAGCCAGTCGGGCAGGGAGGTTCGAGACCACTAACCAGGTTATGAAACATTTAATGGCAGGGGGAAAAAAACCGGACTTTCAATTTGGCACAAGCATCCTCAAGTTGAACAGCGGCTGACATAACTACTTTTATAACCAAAACAACAACATATATCCCCGTCAGACTGTAGTTTTCCCCCCACTGTCCCCGGACGGGCACAGGGTGGGTTAAGCCGGGGTGTGAGTCAGCTACGGCGCCGGGCAGCGCTGAAACATCAGCGGGCGCGCTGCGCTCGGTGTGTTGGGCGGGAGCTCAGCCGGTAAACACGAAGTCTCCCCTTGGCGGCTGCTCCGCCGCAGCCCCCCCGGGCCCC
>VZRZ01002431.1:3456920-3467398 GCA_013398175.1 Climacteris rufus | reverse complement strand
GGGGCTGGGGCGAGGGGCACGAGTTGCGACCGGCCGGCTCCTCCCTCCCCCCCAGCCGCCTCACCTGAGGGGAACTTGCTGAGCCTCCGGCCTCTCTCCGCAGCCACACCGCAAAATGGAGCCTGTGCGGCCGGCGATGCCCGCCCCGCCCCCGGCACCGAGCCCGCCCCGGCCCGGCCCACGGGCCCCGCTCTCCGCGGGCAAGGGCACCACACCCGGTCCCAGCGGTGACGGCCCCGCCAACACAGAACCCTTTGCTGTCTGTACAGGTGCGCCCGTCTCGCCGAAGGACAGCTGTGAGATGCCCAGTTCTCCCTCGGGACGGACGAGAGGTAAGTTCACAGGCGCAAGTGCCACAAACGCAGAGCGAGCTGCCGGTGGAGCCGCGTCAGGGGCAGCGTTCACACGGGAAGCGCCCGGCGATGCCATCCCACGGGAGTCCTTTGCCACCCGCTAGGAAAGGGAGAGAAAAGTCCACACTGCAGTTTGCCTGTAGCACCCCTGCAATGGAGTTAAGCCCTAATGTGCGTAGTTCTAAGTCGAGTCTGTAACCCAGTAACACATGAGTCTAGATCAAGATCATCGTTCAGTAGCTGCCAGGGCATCAGTCAAGTCAGCCAGGCCACCAGAACTGTGTGTAACAGGCAAAGATTAAAAAAGACCTAAGTGGATGGAGCTGGAGGAGTTGCTCCTTTTGATGTAGTTACTCAAGATCAGGATTTAGGTCCCAAGAGGACATAAAGGTGTGATTGTCCTGACTACTACATACATTTTTCTAGAAAGAAATCTTAATTATAGTTATTTGTATGTAATTACGGGGAGTGTGCTTAGTGTTTTGTTTCTGTTTGTTGTAATGTTTATTCATATTAAACTTTGAATAGACATTACACACACATAGTCCTTTCTTACAGGTGGTTAATTATTCATAAGACATTCTGACAAGCAAGATACAACTTATGAAGGATTCACCTGTGATATTATGGACTGGTTACCTGAGGTTATTAAAATATCCCCTTTTTTATGAGAAATGTGTTAGCAGTCCAGAGACCATTCCAATGCAAACAGGTTTGGTTTTTTCCTGTAACCAGGTGCAGCACTTCAGCTCTAGATGAAATAACAGCCACTGTTCTATTTGTCTGTAAAATAGCATTAAGTGCAGGCAGCAGAAAATAGGTGGGTAATAATTTACCATGCTTACTTGCTTCAAATGAAGAACCTAAAACCACATAAAGAACTTAATATATTACCTATACAGAAAAATTGGGCTTGGTCTCTCTTGTTTGCCCAGAACACATCAGGAGTGGCTTTAAGAATTTAATCCTCGCAGTATTCTTCAGCTGACACTCTGAGTGTATGTCTACTTTATTCTACCTGTTAAACACATTTCTTTCAGGGCGGGTATGTACTTAAATCCTTGTTTCCATGGGAACCAAGCACATTTATAAAATACAATTATTTATCTCTTTCATTTAGTGGACTGTTTTGATTTCAGCTATTCAGGAAAAGAACAATTTATTTTAAAAACAAGTGTAAAAGGAAGAAGAGTATTTTTAACAAAATGATGTGTCTAAAGAAACTCTTAAATGCACTGAATGTTTATGTATCAACAAGAGTGTTTGGAATTACTTTTTTAAAGCATGAAATGGAATCATTGTGGATATCTAATTTCACTCTTTATGTTTAAGGAAATCCCTTGGCTTGTTAACATAGCTAGAGCCCACACATTTAGAAAAGCTTCTAAAACCCCATGCAGAATCAAGGCAGCTTCTCACTATTAGAAAATTCAAGTTTAGTGAAGTTGAGAGACAAACTCTTATTCTTCTCTTATGTAATATTTTTGCATCTGCTCATAAGGCATGATACTGGACAGAATTCTGGTCTGGAGTGGCTTGGCTCAACTACATAGTTGTGCTGAGTGCTGTCAAAAGAGCTAAACCAGAACTTTTTTCCAGAGTAATTTATTGTTGGTGACATAGGTGGCTAAAGCATTGCTGCTTCGCTGTTCTATGTATCCTGGTGGGAACATTATTTCCCACTGAAGTAATAGAAGCTTTACTTTTGATGTTCTATTCCAGCCAATATAGTTAAATTAAAAACAAAAACTTTCCCTGAGTTTGGTGTAAGAAAGATGTGGTCAGCTTTGAACCACAGGTCAAAGTATAACAAACCAACAGGATACTGCAGTAGTCCAAGTCTACATTATGAGCTAAAAGTACTTCTCCTGTAAGACTGCCTTGTGACTGCAGTCATTAAAATGCAGTCCCAGTTAGCTGTTGAGTTAACCTTCCCCGTGTGCAGGGAGCAGAGTGAGTTCAGCTCCGTTCAGGAGGAGCCCGTGTTTGGTTAACTCTCAAAGGAGTCTCTGCCCAGTGAGTCATGTAGTGCTCCACCCCTCTGCTCTGATGGGCTGGGTGTCAGTCAACCCTCCCAGCTCAGTTGCCAGCGTCTAGTTCTGTGGTATGGAAATTGAAGCTTCATGCTTCCTCAAAGCGCAGAAGGAGTACAGCAGCTTGTTCTGCCTAACTGCTCTAGAAGAGTAGTGTGTCTAACATTTTTCACCATCAACCTTTTAATCCTGAGGATTAAACATGTGCATTTCAGGTATAGATGGCATTATCTCCACAGGTTCACAAAATTACACACCAAACACTACCTCCTCTTTCCAGCAGTCTTAAGTGTTCCGTCAAGAAACTTAAGTGACTCAACTAAAAAGGCAGACTTAGTGACCTGCATCCCAGTACATGGAAATAATCATCAAATGAAATTGCCATTCTGGCAGCAAGAATTTTTTCAAAGTTTCAAATTGCAGATAACAGAGTAAGATTTGTTATTCCCAACAATATAGAACTTTTTTCTTTGGAGACTCATCAGTTAAGAAATAATGGGCCATTACCACCTCCTCCTGAATTTTCATGAAGACATTTCTGTTAACAATAATTCATCCTGCAAGTATTGGTTTTGATATAAAACACGGAGTACTCTCATATGCTTGCATGTTCTATGTGCACTTTCAGAGTTGTGAACAAGCAGTTTTACTGTGCTAGGAAGATGTCAGAGTGAAGCGTAAGGTCTGTGTGCTAATTAAACTGCAGGTTGTCCAAAATCACCTTGCTCACTGCAAAAACAATAAAGTTTCATGGCCTCTGTACTGCCCAGAGGTGCTTTGCTGAAACTGTTGCTGTGTTGACGCTGGCTGAGATTATGTGTCTGAGAAAGGTCCAAGTCAACAAGATGGACTGATTTCATACATTCCTCCAAGTTATACCAAAAGAGAACAAGCGAATCAATTGTAACATTGAACTCTGTTCTGAATATTGTTGTGTGTATTGAGGAAGTGTTCAAGAATTTCATGCTGAGGTAAAAACCTAAGATGAGCTCAACTAATCCAGGATTAAATAAAAAAATCTTAAGATGTTAAACATCTTAACATTCTAAATAATTTATATCGTTTAAGCCGTTAAATACTTAAGTGCTGGGAGCTGGTGAAAGAGTTGTTTAAATGAGATTAAAGCCTAAGATTTACTAGGAAAACATTCACACTTCCACAGGTAAGCATATAATACAGCAATGTCCAGGAATTTACACTCATTCAGAGAAGTCATCTAGGAAAAGAAAATGCTGAACATGTCACAGAGGATAAGAGTTTTTTATTGTATTAGTGAGATCACTAATGTGACTAAATATAATATACAGAAGCATACCAGAGAATTGTCTATCTTGGCTATTTAAAGCTAATTTTGTCAGTTATTTGGAGCAACACATGCTGAAGAAACAAACAATAAAAAAGAAAGTCCCCTGACAAATTCATGTGGTTTACAAATCAATACCAAGTTAAAGCTTGAAATCCTTGGTGATGTTTCTTGACTGCCAAGCTTTTCCCACCAGATTTTCTATTGAACTTCCAGTTTTTAGACAGATTCCTGTAGAATCTAATTGAATACCTTTAGTGATTTCTGTCAACATTTTACAGCTCCAGAGAAGGAATGTCTTCTAGGTAATAGCATAGCCCAGGCTTTGCAATTAAACAAAATGATGCATTACATTTGTATTTGCAATGTTCTACTGCAGAAGAGTGGCCAGTGAAATTTGCAATCAGACATTCAAAACTCCAGAGTCAAAGTGTCCATTCCATGTGTCCATTCCCAAGGACAGAATGGATGGGATCAGATACAGAGTTCCTGAAAAGGAAACTCTTTTCCTACTCCAATTCCAAGCATTTGGCACTGTGCTGTCTTGCATACATGGACTTTGGTCTCTTCACACACCTCTGCTTTGCAGTGACTCTTCCTGCCTGGAAACACATAACCACAGTCCCTTATCACATCTCTTCTTTGGTCTTCAGGTACTTGCAAGGACTGGCAAATTCCACAATGATCACCAGTTGTTCTTCTTGGAACTTTGCATTTTGTGCACACTAGCTTATTAAACAGCACAGCTATTCAACTTATAGAGTGTTAAAAATCTTTCTTATGTTTTCTCCCTTTTCCTAACAGGGAATAGCAAAGAGTTTCCTGCAGAGGAGAGAACAGGGGAAGAGTATTACACTTCCTCCGCTGCCACTTCTTTGCAGTAATTGACTTAGCCAGCTTTGCTGCTTGCTCTTTTCCTCCATCCATGTCAAAACTTAATTTGAAAAACACCTTGACCTGAAAATTTTGAAACAGAATGGCTAAAGTTAAGAATATTAAGTTCAAAGAAGAGAAAGGAAAGCAAAACATTTTATAGATGCTAATAAAAAATAAGAGTTGAGTTCTAATACTTACTTAATGCTCAAAAATAGTATTTTCAAAGAGATGAGAATTTCTGCAATACCTTGAGTTTTCATGTACAATGACCCTGCAATTAGAATTTAGCATTGAGTCACTAGGGGAACTCTCTAGATTGGAACAACCAATACAGGATCTACAGATTTGTAATCTGAGTCTTATTATTGGATTTATCCGTGAAATTAGCAGAAAAAATATTTTGGGGAACACTGTGTACTGCATACTCGATAATTTTAAATTAATTCACCAAAATTGATAGTAATTAGTAAGGTGGGAACAGTTATGTTGTAGAAGAGGGAGCTGTAAGTCTTTTAAGGAAACCTCCTCAGTACAGAGCTGACCACCCAGATAATTTTATTATCTAAAGGTAATTTTATTGTCAGAGACCATACAGCTGGTATTTGTATTAGCTTTCTTTCACATGGAACTCAGTTAACATGAAACATGTCTTGGGGAGAAAATGGGGTTTCTCTTCACATAATTTTAGCAGCAGTACCAGGTTATGAAATAGAAAATTCCTATTTGATAACACCCAGCTTTTAACCTCAAATTTCATGAATTGTCATTTTGCTGTCTTTTTTCTTCTTTGGCAAATATAAAAACTCCAGTAGCCACACTTGTTTAGCCACAAATGCTTTTCAAGTCTGTTTACCATGAACTCAGTTGCTGGCTTTAATTCTCTGAACTCCCCCTGTATGAGGGGCTAATGCTATTGACCTTGACTTCCTTTCCCAAACAATCGGAAAAGAATTAGATGCATAGAAATGACACCATAGACTGAATTACTGTCTCACAGTGTCAGTACCTTGCTGAAGGGATATACACAGCACCACTAATAAACCAGTGACCATTCTGCAGTCCTTCATGGTAAAGCATATTGTATGCAACACAAAAACCTCACACTTTTAGCGCAGTTGGAAAAAAAACTGCAAAGAAGTCTGCAGAACTGGAGCTGACTTGCACCCACTCTTTCTTTCCTGATGCCACGTTTCCCCCCCACCTCTTTCAAAAGTGGATTCATTACACAATAAATGAGAACAGTTTTTTCTGGACAGAAGCCATTCTTGCCACTGCAATGGAACTTTTATTCCAAATACATTCTTACAATAAAGCTGTATTTTGTTATACAAGTACATAAACCCAGAAGACAAAAGGTTCTCATATTCCATTTTAAAATATCAGGCTCAACTGAACTGCAGCCATTCCCATTTAGTTCCTAACACATGTTAGGGATTTTTCAGAATAATGAAAATTACAATGTAAACCAAGTCATGTAGGTAATTAAGTTACAGTCCAAGGAAATTTCTAACACCATAGAAAAGTGTATCTGCTCATTCTTCGGGCTCCTTTAAGTGTAGGGTGGCAAAAGTTTCTTTATAAACTCAGAAGTTTTTCATTGAGAGCAATCTGTGACTGTGTGAGATTTGCCAAGTAGGTTACCATCAGTAGGTCCTGAAAGGAAAGGGAAAAAAACAGTGATCAGAAATATTAACGAATCATAGCCTATTAGGGAGCTGGATTTTTAACATCTGTAAAGCATTTTACAATCAGCTACAGGAAATATTATGAGTCCTGAAAGTCCTACCCTGAGGAATACTTCCCTTGCAGGAAGCTTTTGGTATTCCTGGAACATGAAACACTGCTTGTGAAATTTTAACTCTGAGTTCACCCATGTTAACCAGGCATGTCAAAGGGTATAAGCAAAATTAAAAATTAGTTCTGGTCTTACAGACTATGGGTGAACAACACATTCAGAAACTTAAGTTTTCTAAAAATCTGTTACAGAAATAAGGTAGCATGCTAAAACCTGGTTCAGGTCCTAAGTCTTGTGCAAGGAGAGAGAACTTCACCTCAGGCAAAGCAATTTGGCAAGTCACCGGTTACTGTTGAAATCAAAATTATTTAAGTTTGATAATTCATATTGTCTTATCAAAATGAAAGAAGAACTGGTACTGGTTTTCAGATTACTTGCAAAATTCCTAAGTACTTAAAAATTAATTTTTTTATCTGCAGGTGCTTGCAAGACTATGGTGAGCTCCTTTATCCACCCTCAGCCCTTAAAACATCAAATTACTGACAATAAAAGGCTATTTTTGCTATTAACATGTTTGTATGAAAAGACAGATTGCTCTGATCACAGACAAACAAGTCTGTGTCTGTATGACATTTTCAAAATTGCTGACAATACACATAAAAAATTAAATGATGAACTTACATTGATATTGCTGTTCAACATGGTTTCAAAGTCCTCTGGTGAAATCTTTGGCACCTGGTTAATAAGATCCATCAGGAAGCGCCCTACAGTGTTGTCAGCAGCCACTTTGCCAGACTAAGCATAAGAAACAGACACTTCAGCATGAGTAAAACTCAAAGTTTGTGGCCCACAAAAGAGAAATAATAAACAGAAAAACAGGATGCACAAGTTTACATCAAACTTATTTTCTGGCTGATAAAAAGCTGGTCTTACCAACACATCCTCAGCATACTGCAGCACCATGGTCAGGGTATCCTGGATCCTGGCTGAGGCTGATCCCACCTGCTGTAAGTCACTGGACAAGCCAATCACTCGATTAGGGCTAAAACAGGTCTTCATTATAAGATCCACTGAAAGCAAAAGGAGGACCAGTGAAAAAAACTGCCACAGAAATAAGTTAAAATCCTGAACTTGTTGAAGATTTTTTTAGGACAGCTTCAGCAAGACAGTCTGATTAGCCACAAAACTCCAAGAATAGCACTTTTACCAAGGGAAAAAAAAGCATTTGAACAGTGTCACAACAATGGTTATAACCAAAATAGGAAGAAAGCATTCACCTCCTATCCGCTCTGTATCATAATAAACATATTTCACTGTTAGGGGTGTGAACATCACGCCCATAGTTTTACCAGGGACTCCCATTGGGGCACTAGAAGAAAAAAAGAGAAAAACAAAACGTTTTCAGCATGGACAGATACAAGGAAGAAACAGATTTCCATCTCAGTGATCTGTTAGCACTAAAGCGTGAACATGAGTAGGTTACTCATTCTCACCAAAATCAGCAATTTCAAGACCAAGGATAACTGAGGACAGGAGATCAGTTCTGGCATGCTATTAATTGCTCATTTTCATCCAAGAATATTCCTAGCTGGTTTGACATTTTTCAGTATGAATGCATGAAGAGCCAAGTACTATCATCTTAGCCAAAGTTCCTTCTTGCTTTTAAAGCAGGTGATCTTCAATCCTGAAATACTTCATGCTTTGAGAAATGACTGAAGGAATAAACAATATAACAAAATTCAAGTACAAAGCCCTCTCAACACCTTCATTATTCCTATTATCCAAAGTACTTGAAGTCCATTTCTGCTTTAAGTAAGGTGTGGAACAGCTCCTGTTTTGAAGATGCACAGTCAAGAAGCAGTACTTTCTCTACTTTCCTTACAGAGAAGAGCTCTTCAGTCAATACTGGGAAAAATTCAGTGAGATGGAAGAGTTAATTTCTCAGTATTTAATCTCCATTGTTAACTGATAAAAACGAAGAGGTTAAGGAAAAGAAAGACTCATCAAGAAGATGCTGTTTGAATTGTTTTACCACACTAATGCTCCAAATTGTACAAATGCACTGCTGAGCAATAAAACCCGTAGCTACAGGCTAGCATTCAGTCAGTGATGGAAATTAGTGACATTACTGACAGCTGTGTGAATCCTGTGAAATGTCCCAAAGATAATCTAAAATTGTTAATTAAGTCACAATTCCCACCCCAGTGAGGTTTCACCTTAACAAGCCTTTCAGCCTACACATAACAGTCAAGACATTCCAATGACAAGTAAGCCATGAACCCTGGATCACCACTGTGTTTTAGCTACTACACAATATAGTCAAAAACAGAACACTGCAGCTCACTCCATTTCTTGTTACCCTGATGGGGTGTCTGTCAGTAATTCAGATTGCTCCCCTCCCAGAAATGCAGCCTCCCAGAGTACCTGACATAGGCCTTGATGCTCATGCGGGAATTCTGGAGACTCGTGTCCACAGTGAGGTGGATGGGATTGTGCGCTTCCCGGCTGTAATACTCGTGGATCAGGACTGAGTGTTCCGTGATGTCGTGGCCTGTTGCATACCTTCAAGAGAACAAGGGTTGAGGAGCCACTCTTCCAATGTTCAAGTGCCCCGTGTTTTGTATTGTTGGTATCTAACAGGTTAGATTTGTATCCTAAAACACTGATTTCCAAACACTGTATGTAGCAGCATACTAAACAGAATGTTTTAACTAAGGATTTTCTAGTTTTATGACCACCTGTCCCTAAAATTATAGGAATCACAGGCTGAGCACACCCATGCCCAAAATACACACAGGGCCAGTGTTGTAGTACCAGCCATAAAATGTCTGTAAAATTGACAACAGACACCCAATATTCAGTTATCTGTCACTGTGTTCTAGACCAACTTTTTCTTTCTATGTAAGTCAAAGCATACCAAACAAGTTCAGACCAACTTTGTCTTCCACAAAACGCCCATCTCTCTGCAGGAGGTATAACTCGTTCATCTTGCTCCTTTAACTGCTCTGCAATTAGCATCTCACATCCACAGGAAAAATCCTGTCATCAGTACTGCATTCTGCTGTGCCATTAGGAGGTTGGTTGAGGAAGCTTGCTCCACAGGAAGAAAATTATGCTATTTTGTAGGATCAGAGAGGCATGAAAAGAGTGATAAAAACACTGTGCCACACACACAGACTCTGTTCCCATAATGCTGCAGTAATCTTCCTTCAATGCATTGATCTTCCTTTGCATCCCACACACAAGTACTTCCAGCAGAGAACTAAGTACTCCAGCTGGTATCAGTGATTCCTCCTGATGCCTTTGGTACTTGAAACTACTCTTTTGTATTCTCCCTTCTTTCTAACCAGCTAACTTCCATGGTATAGATTGTATTACAGGTGTTAAGTTCTTCTAACAAAGCCGTGCACACACTCCTCTGTGATATCTTGCTAGACATCAACAAAACCAAATCCTGTAGGTCTCCAATACTATCTCTTCCTTTTATGAACTCCGGGACCTTTACCACTGATTGTATAACAACACTTGCAAGATCTGACTGTCATAGGCATAAGTGTTTCTGCTTCTCCATCTGTGACAAGGTGAATTATGTATTTTAAGTAGTTTAAGGAATCAACACAACTACTTGCATGTTTTTGCAGAAGGAGAACTTACCAGCCCAAGATGATCTCGCTAGGAGACACCTTCTTGTGCAACTCATACATGTTTTTGGCAAATTCCATATCGACAGCCACCTGAGAAACGGGACAGTGCCGAGACAGCTCGTTACAGGGTGCTTAGCCTGGAGGGCCACACGGCCGCAGGCCGCCAGCAGCTGGAGCGCGGGGGTCGCGCCCCTCCCAGAGAACGCCCGCTCGGCCCGGGCCGCCTCCGTACCTCATCCTCGGACTCGTTGTGCGGGACGGAGAAGCAGTTGGTGACCTCCACCGAGTGCTTGTCCACGGTCCCTGCGGGAGGGAGGGCGAGAGGGAGGGCGGCGGGTTAGGGGGGCGCCGCGGGGGCGGCGGGCGTCCGCGCCCAAGCTGCGGCAGGCAGGGCAGGGCGATGGCTCTTACCCAGCAGCGTCCCGATGACCCGCGCCGCGCCCTCGTTGCGCCGCTCGAAGCTGTCCACGATGGAGGCGAGCACGACCGGGTGCAGCCGCACCACGCGGCCGCCGGGAAAGGGGCCCGAGAGCG
>VZRZ01002431.1:3434850-3456684 GCA_013398175.1 Climacteris rufus | reverse complement strand
CATGCAGTGCTGCCTCCCTATTGGTGAGACCGGCGCCTGGGGCCCTCTGTTAACCAATCCGGGGAGGGCGACGAGGGAAGACGCTCTGATTGGAGGGAGCCAGCACCGTCCGTGACTGAACCTTACTCTTGTTCCCACCCTCTCGGGGCCAGATAGTTTCTCAATTGGGTTCTCGAATTCCCCGCCTCCCTCCTGTCCGCCCTGCTATTGGCCAGCAGCGCCCCCGCCGCCTGTCTGTCAGGCAGAACGGCCGTTTATTGGCTGCGGAGCTGCGGCTCCTCGCTGGGCTGCGGGGAGGCGGTGCCGGTCCGAGCCGAGCGCCCTCTTGCGGGCTGGCACGGCATGGCCGCCGTGAGCAGCAGCCAGGCCAAGGTGCTCCTGTAGTGCTGTGGGCTGGGGCTGTACAGCCCTTGCGGTCTTGCCTCTGTGAGACAGGCAAATGCTTTTAGTCCTGTTCGCCAGGTCTTTATTGCCTCAATAGAAGAGTAACTGCATGTCAAGTATTGTGTAGAGAGCAAATGGTGGTTACCTCTGTCCAAGGTTCAGAGACTACCCAGCAAATTCACTTATTGGACGACTTTTGCTTGTCACTTGTAGTGCTTCGTGTGTTCACTCTCGAGCAGCAAAGCTGTGCGAGTGGGGCGGGTACCCCTGAGGTGCTGAAGCAGCATCGCAGTTACAGCTTCCTTGTGAGAGAAAGCAGAGGGGCAGGCACGGAGCTCTTCTCTGTGGTGACCAGAGACATGACCGAAGGGACTGGCCTGAGGCTGTGTTGGGGGAGGTTTACACTGCATATTAGAAAAAGGTTTTTCACCCAGGGGGTGGTCGGGCACTGGCACGGGTTCCCCAGGGCAGTGGTCGCAGCACCAGCCTGACAGAGCTCAGGAAGTGTTTGGACAAAGCTCTCGGGCACGTGGTGTGACTCTTGGGGATGGCCATGTGCAGGGCCAGGAGCTGGACTTGTGGGTCCCTTCCAAATGAGGATATTCTGTGAAATGAAGCATGTATGCTTTCAATAACTGCTAAGAGGAGTGGGTCCTTTTAGAGCTTTGTTTTCTCTTTGTTAACCATTTTATCATGACGGATGGCTTTTGGACTTTTCTCTGCTTCATTCGTTGAGGCCTGAACGTCATCAGTTAATGAGCAGTTTCAACGATGTAATTGAAGACAGGCTCCTGAGTATAAAAGGAGGAGCTCAATAAATGATCACACATTCTGCCCACGTGCAAGCAGTTTGCTTCTCTTACATAAATGGGGAACACCTGTCAAAGGAGAGGTAATGCATGGGTGCATGAACAGATTTTATCTCTTCATAAAAGCACTTCCAGGTCTGTGTACCAGTAAAAACTGGATCTCCTATTCTTAGGCTTTCTCCGTGCAGCCTTCCTTTCTTGTAGGCGTGCCTGGGTCAAATTGCATAAAGCTTTAAAACGTTTCTGTTCTCAGAGCTTTGATGTGTCATTGAGAACTCTAATGTGTTAGGTGTTCTTATTAGAGAGCAGCTGTTTGATCTCATTCTTATTTGCATCAGACTGGGCTTGGTGCTTAATTTGACATAGTCAGCTGCAGAGTCATGTGAAGCAAGCAAGGCTCTGTAAGAGCTGCCCATTGTACTTTTATGTTTCCACCTTAAAATTTGGGCAACTTAATGTGGAGCTGCAGTTGTGCTTCAAAACTGGCAACTGTGATAACCTTCTTTTAATGTGTTGATGTCAAGTTGCTGCCCAGCCTGCCAGAGAGCATATGTAGTGAGTAAAGATGGATAGCCTATATCTCAAAAGTCAAAGGTCAGTGGTTGGCTCACACAAAGCTTACTTAATACAAAGACTGTATAAATGTAATGATAAGCAAATCAATCATGTGATAGTGCTTGAAGCAGATGTGTCCAAGCTACAAAACAGTTTTTTCCTTTCTAAATGACTGCTGAAAAATGAAGACCTTTATAATAAATATTGTTTCACAAAGTATCAGTTTACTTTTAGAGGAGGGTAGATACACTTATCAATGGTGCCTATTGATGAAAACCTGACGTCCATCTAGTAATATGATTATGATGCTCAGATACTACCCCATTACAGTAGAATCTGTCTGCCTAGAGAGGAAACAGAAGACACATTAACGTGTGTACATGGATCAGCAAGGTAACTCAGGGCCTTCTGATTTTACGGTTTCCCTTGCTTGGTTTCCCTGCATCTAATTTTGGTGGTGAATATAATTATCTCCAAACTCTGCTCTTGTATAATTTTTCTTTATGGTCCTTGCATGTGACATTATTGCGTTTGCTGTCATGTCAGCTGCATTTTTACAGGTGATGTTTAATTTCTGTATCAGTAGCCATCTTCTTATCTTGCTTGTATTACTACAAGTAACATCATCTCTTGCCCTAGAGGAAGATATTTCTTACATTGCATTACAGGTAAAATAAAATACTTACAATTTATTTGATTCATCATTTCAGGATGTAGTTTTATCTGGTTAGTTTCATCGGATTGAATCTGATCTTTTTATTCCATTATTATAAGAAAAGTGTCCCATTGTGCATTCTGTCTACAAAGTTGGAATAAGACACAGTCAGGACAGGTGACCCAAACTAACCAAAGGGATACTCCAGACCGTATGACATCAAGCTCAGTATATAAAGTGGTGGGAAGAAGGAAGTATGGGGGATGTTTGGAGTATTTGTCTTCCCAAGTAATGGTTACATGTGATGGGACCCTGCTCTCCTGGAGATGGCTGAAAACCTGCCTGCCCATGGGAAGCAGTGAATTAAGTCCTTGTTTTGTTTTGCTTGTGTGTGCAGTTTTTGCTTTCCCTATTAAACTGTCTGTATCTCAACCCATGAGCTTTCCAGCTTTCACCCTTCTGACTTTCTCCCCAGTGCCACTGGTGGAGCTGGTGTGGGGCTTGGCTGCTGCCTGGGGTTAAACTGTGACAAGGTTCCATTTGTTCTGCCTTCTATCCAAGACTTTTATATGATGTAGTCATGGGCAATGATTTCAAATTTTGAGTTTTGAGGGGTTGGTTTGTTTGGGGTTTGGTTTTGTTTTTTTCCTGTTAAGAAGAGGTACTAGTTCCCTTACTTTTAATTGAATGTTTTGGATAGTTGTGCATTTGGGATTGCCAGTAGATGAAAGACAGTTGTTGACAGGCACCAGCTCCCAGCACAATGCATCAGCTGACTCAGATTCATCATTTCAGCAAGAAGGATTCGAGCCCTTCCCTGCTTTTTTGTAATGTTTATGGGGCCACCTTAATTATCAGTAAAATAGCACTGACACATAGGACTACTGCTTAATGCTGATGTAATGCTCAGAGTGAAAGTCCAAATAGCACCTAAAAATAATGAGGCGTAGTGTTAATTGCATACCACATGGATAAAATAATATACCCTTGCTAAAGTTAGAGTGGCAATGGAAGTTATCATTAGATGATAAAAAATAGCACAGTGGAGGCTGCCTGGTGCTTTTTAGTCACTGTATAGAAATATAGAGATCCAAGCTAAAGTAAAAGTACACAATAAAACTTGCAGTGAAGACTAGCAAAGAGCAATGCCCACGGGCTCTTACTTAGGGCAACAGGTGTTTTCATGGTCGAAGTTTTGTACTCCAGTGAGGGAAAATAGAAACATGTACTGAACAAAGGATGGCTGCAGAAATATTTTAAAAAAAAGTATCCCAAACCCCTGGCAAATCCCAAAAGGTACAAGTGTTTGGTTCAGAGAAGTGCTGAAAATTTTCAATTGTTGAAATAGGTCCCAAACCCTATTTTTTTAGCTCCACGGCTCTTGTATGTAGAGTTCCATTGCTTCCAATGACCAATGAGAGAGTTGTCAAAAACCAGAGGTGAACTACATTTAAAAACCACAGTAAAAGGCATTTTGATTTAAAAGTCAGATTTTTGTTGTTGCAGTACCATAACTGCTTAGGCTTCAGTGGGAATATATCAGCAATAACTTGGAACAGGCTTTTTGTGAAGGGAAGGTGGATTTGGTGGTGTGGGGTTTGGTTTGTTTGTTGGTTTTTTTTATAATTTTGTAAATCACTGCATACTATTGGGCTCCATGGCTAACTGCTTTTATTCCAAAAGAGGAAATGACCTCAAGTTGCACCAGGAAAGGCTTAGATTGGATATTGGGAAAAATTCTTTACTGATAGGGTTGTCAAGCACTAGAACAGACTGCCCGGGGAAGTAGGACGTGTAGATGTGGCTCTTGGGGAAATGGGTTAGTGGTGGATTTGGCAGTGACAGGTTAACAGTTGAACTTGATCTCCTTAGAGGTCTTTTCCAACCTAACTGAATCTCTGATTCTATGATATTCTGCATGTGTCTTCTGTTGTCTCATACCATACCATACCATACCATACCATACCATACCATACCATACCATACCATACCATACCATACCATACCATACCATACCATACCATACCATACCATACCTCTCCCCTAGTATGTCCAGTCATGCGTTTACGCTGTTTTCCTGCGTGGGTTACCTGACTGAAAACGCTAGCCCTGATATTCTATATAAACGCATCCGTGTATTTTTTTGTGAAGATGCCGACAGCCCTTACTGCCTCTCCTGCCAGCCGGAGGAGAGGCCCTTCACGTGGAGGCCGGGGAAGGCCCCGCACTGCCGGGGGTGCGCGGCGCTGCCCGCCAGAGGGCGCGCGGGGCCCGGGCCGCAGCCGCGGCTTTGGCCTGCCCGACACCAAGGCGGGCCGGGCTGGGCCGGGCTGGGAGCCGCCCCTGCACACACAGCCGGGCTGGGCCGGGCTGGGAGCCGCCCCTGCACACACAGCCGGGCTGGGCCGGGCTGGGAGCCGCCCCTGCACACACAGCCGGGCTGGGCCGGGCTGGGAGCCGCTTCGTGAGAGTTCATTGGTGACTCCACTCTGCCCGCTCTGAACTACTGTAAGTGGGAATTTGTGCACAGCGCCTTTCCCACCCGTGTTTGTTACGTGTATTTCACTTAGCAGTTTATTTCATCAGTTACTAACGTAAAGGTTGAACCAATGAGGTGGAATTCATTGATTTTACCATAATTCTGCCTTAATTCCTCTCTGCCGTTTCACGTAAGAATGTCACAGAGATTTACCTATGGATGTTAAGGCTGTGCAGCCCTAAGGTCTGATCTATAACCCCAAATTTTACAGAAATATGGAAATGAAGGGTCTTTGAGAGTGTGAACTCTCCAGTCTCTCAAGACAGTCCTACTTCTTAATGATCTATAATAATGATTCTTTTCTGCTTTTGACTGGAATAATGGACAGAGCCAGCTTTCGAATGAGAGGCATTTTGTATACTACTTATACTGAAAACTAAGACAGAATGTGCCTGCACTGGCCTAGCGAAGCAGTTAGGTGCATTACCCTGCAAGATCAAACCTTGTGTCTTTATATTACATTCTTCCTGCCTATTCCATGCAGTGAAAACTGAAGAAAACCTAGATATGACTCTTGGCTTTTTCTCTTCTCCAGGGAGTATGGGCTAGAAGTGTGGCAGCAGTACTGTCCTCTCCGTGTAATCAACTTGAATAAGTAATCTCTCGCAGGCAGCCTTAAACACAGTGTCCCTTTTAACTTGCTGCTGCTGTGCTTGACTTAAAAGCATTTGTAACAGAGAAGAGCTGTGTTTGTGAATACCTGACATCCAAATAAAATGAAGTGTAATGTCACTGATAGCAGATGTGTGAAACTTCTTGTGCAGGCAGATTTCAAATATTAAAAATTTCTAACCCTAATAACAGCTAATGTGTCACTGTGCTATTTGTTGGGAAGATAATATCTTTTTTTCAGTCCCTTCTTATAAAATCACTTAACAGCTTTATTTACTAGTAAGCATGTCCTTTCCTAGGTGTCCTTTACTACATGGGTCAAAGTCACCATTTTCCATGCATTTCAGCCTGGACCAAAATTCCATATGTTCTCAAAAGTGTTGAACAAGGCCTTTGAGACTGGCAATGTTTGCTGTGTCATTCAGCACAAACATTTGCCTTGGTGTCTTGAGACAAAATCTGCATGCAGAAGTAAAGTAACTAGACTGGAAAATACATATTTAATTTGATGGTGGAGGGAGGCCTGCCAAGAAATAGAGTGGCAAAAATGTTGTTTTGTGAACTCCAAGAATTATATGATTTTTATATCACCAGAGGCAGACAGTGTTTTCTGTCCCTTCACAGCTCTGTGCATTTTTTCCAGTATGAGGCAGCTGCACCATGATATGTTGGATGAATAAGCTGGCAATGAGGGAGAAGGTAAGATAATGATTTACATAAGAAATGGGAGCTGAAAGGGAACAGTGGCAATAAAATGTAGGGGACAGTTTCTGAGTAGGAGCCTGGGAGACTGAGGGCCCAATGCATTTCTGTTACTGGTATCTTGGGTGATGTTAAGGCAAGGCATCCATATAACTGAAAAAAATGTCAGAGGCATGCTTTGGGTAGTGCTTTAGCTCTTACAATGTGAAGTGTTTGATAAAAACTAGAATAGTATTGTCCTCCTATCTGTGCCACTGGCTTTGGGGAAGTCATTTAACATCTAGATCTCAGTTTTCCACTTCTGAAAATATGACTAATGATACTGTAGTGGATAGATTTTTATGTAGGATGTGCACAGACAGTTTACTGAGGAAAGGCAGGAAAGACCTTACCCTTTGAGGAAACGGCTTTGAGAGGAAGCTGAAGAGTGCATTTCCTGACGCAGAGGCTGTGCACTTTGGAAAGAGAGGAAGTCTTTGGCTAGCTTAAGCAGGAGGAGAACAGTGACTGTCTCCATACTGTTTCCCAATAATAAATAATTCTTCAGCTGAGGTGAGTTCATGCAGCTGAGATCTCAAGTGTAGGAGAAAAATTTGATTTCATCTTGTATCAAACTTTGCAAGGGTTGCTCTCTGCTAAATGCTGTCCTACCAACCTGTCTAGATTTGAAATACCATGAGCACTGACATATGAATTCACCTTTTATATTCTGATTGCCAATTTGTCTTTGTGCGTCAGAAAGCATGATACAGCACTGGCTGAGTGAAATGCATTGGGCTGGTTGGAGTGGTCTGCACAAATAAAGAATTGATTACAAACTGCCCAGTACTCTGGCTCAATCACAAGCCTTTACAGCACTGCTCAGCTCAAGTTATTGTGGCAGAGACAGGAGTACCACGAACACAGTTAATTAGATTGATTTCCAGGCCAATTTTGAAAAATCAAATTTCTATTTGCAGCTAAAACTTCACAGTTATATGTAATTTGACATGAAAAGTCCAAAATTTCCACAGTTGCTTTTAGATTTTTATGGGGATTTTCTGTTATAATTCTCTCAAACATTTGGGATTTGCCATTTGCTATTCTGAATGACATCCCTTTGCATATCTTTGTTTTTACCTTAGAATGAAAACCAAGCTGATCCATCACTGAAATATCATCCTAGTCATTTGTTTGTGTACTTGCCATCTACTGCTGGCCAAGGGACAGAATCATTGGTAGTATTTCTGTAGTCTATCTTTTCTCTTGGGTGATTACCCATGTTTGGAGCCTGGACTCTGTCTGTTCTCTCTGTGGTTATTGATAAGAGAAGTACCCTCAGAAGGCAATGCAGTCACCTTGCTAAAGTCTAATATAGATGCTCATAGTTTCCCTCTTAAGCCAGTTGTCACTCTGAATATTATTTGTATAGAGTGTCTACAGAGCCTAGATATCTAACATAAGCATCTAATTTACCTGCTTAATGCAAACTGTCTGAAGGCAGCCCTGACCTGTAAAAACAGGATGGTATCAGCTTCTGATAGTGCTGGCCAACAGTGGGGTAGCTGAACTCTGAGTATTTGGGAATGAAAAGGAGGCTGGGATAGCAGCTTGCTTTGCTGTTCTTGCTTCTATAATCACTGTACTTTTGTTCATTCATTCATTTTGTCTTATTCTGAGCGTACCCATCCCTGTGGCTTCAAGTATATCTTGTCTTTATAGCTAAAATAAAGTATATTTCTTAAGGATCTGATTTTGCGGGGGGGTGGCTTTGTTTCCGCTTTTTTTTTTTTTTTTTTTTACTTTTTAGAAAATTTTTTTAGTTTTAAGAATTGAATAAGTGATTAGATACAGAAGAACAGAAGCTAAAGTCTCATTTTGTGGACAGCACAAATGAATGTCTAGTGTGTTGGACTTGGAAACACATGCTCTTGGAGTGGTAGAGGTTAGATGTACATTGTGTTCAGTGGAACCAAGTAAAACTTTACCTCAGTTCCAGCACTGAGTCCTGTATTGGCTGATGTGGCTTTCAAAGACACCTGGTCTGTAGGAAACACTAAACTTAGGAACACAGATAGAATATTGGTCATCTGAATATACCCTAGAGTCTTTCTGCATCAGAGTAAGACAGGGATAATAACCCTACTTTGCTTTGCAATACAATTATGGAGCCAATTATTTTAGTTTGCTAGAAGTTTGGATATGCTGTCCTCAGAGATGTACGAGTACAGCAGATAAATAGAGGGAGTGAAAAATGCTTCTGCATATTTCTTCTGTAATAAATTTCTGAGACTGGTGGTATGAGATCTTTCAGCAATGTTTAAACTCACTCTCTCTGTGGTACTGCTTGCTGTTTCCCAGTTTGAAATCAACTAGCAGAACCCCAGAGGGTTTCTCAAACAGCTAACCATTAAACACAGTCAGGAACAAAGATCAATTGAAAACACATTTAGAATTAAGCTTCCTGGCCTGCTTTTAATTTCTTCAAATCAGCATTGGGAGTTATTTCCGTGGCCAGTCTGGCCTTTTATTGTCCTATGGCTTATTCATATAAACAATCAACTTTGGGGATGCCCAACTGCTTTCTGGTTGGGTTGAGGGGTTTTTTAATATCTTCAAATATTCCCAAAGTTATTAAGGGATTATGGGTTTAAATGCAGAAGGCATTAAATAGAATCATGTTATTGGAAACAGAACTATATTTATGAGTCTAGAGGGAGTTTGCAAGAAACTCACTTTGCAAGCAGAATTTGGGTCATGGCACCTTAAAGCTTCAGTAGCTTTCTTGAATCTGGGATCTGGCTTTCTGGCAGACTGAAATATTATTTCTGTTCAGATAGAGCTATACAGGCAAAAAAGGATATATAACTCCAAAGGGTTTACAGTTCAGATAGAAATCAGGAATAGTCAGTGGTTTGGCTCAGCTTACCTATGTCTTTAGGGCACAGAAGGGGAATCCGAAATGTAGTTTGTAGTAAACTCTGGGCATTACAATGACTGAAGCACCTGCAGCTGTGTTCATGGCTGTTCTGAGCCCTGAACTCTTTCACCAAGCACATAATTTTGTTGCAAATCTTGCCATAATTGCTGGGTTTGTCTTTGGGTTTCATTTCTTTCTCTTTTTATTTTTCCCCTTTTTTCCCCTTTTTTTTCTTTTTTTTTCTTTTAAAACAAGCTACTGTGGTCTACTTTCACAGTTTTGGAGATTGTTGGGCTAATTGAGTGTTGAAAGCTGATGGCAATATAGTATCACTGTCAAAAAGAAAATAATTGAAGCACAAACATATATATATATTTGTGTTATATAGGTTAGAATAACTATGTTGGCAAATACATTGCAATGCAGACACAGTCCAACTAGTTCAGGTAACAGAAGCTCTAAGGCTGTGTTAGCACAGCAGCCTCCCTGAACTCATACACCCTTCACAGTGGGGCTACTTAATTCCTGTGCTCAGTCAGGTGTTGTTTCCCATCCCAAGCTAACCCACTGAGGCACTGCAGCTATTGCAGGATGGCCATGTTTGTAATGCAGCCATGCAGTGTCACAGAAGTACAAGCACATGGGGACAAACACACCCCATCAGGGATCTCAGGCTCTGAGTCAATGTGCTGAATCTTAAGGGAATAGCATTACTGATAGCTTCAATATACAACAGGGTATTCATTATAAATAATGTAGCCTAGAGCCAGCTAATTATATTTGCAGGGTGGTTTCCCTAAAAAGCAGATGTTGGACAGATGGTAGTCAGATGATCAGTCATGCCACCATCTACAGTAAATCTGAGGGCTGTGGGGAAAAAGGTAATGTGTGGAACATACTTCTCATTTCTGTGGGAGCCTTGTACTATTTTACAGGTATATAAAGGCTCACAGAAATGTATGAGTTGTTGGATAAGAACTGTAAAGCTGCTGATGTTTGGCTACAGTAAATTAGCAAAGGTTTACCTTCATGTGCTTGTTACCCTTGGGTGACTGTGAGTCCTGTTAACAGAACTCTCCAAGGGTGATAAAACTGTGTGCTAGACAGAGTTTTGCAGAAACCATTTTTAGACTGGAACACTTCTTGCTTTTATTTTTTTTTCTTTTCCCCAGAAAACTTTTGTTTGCTTTTCTTCAATCTGGTCTCTCATGGCAGCTCTCTGTGCTGTTGTGTGGCATGCCAGTATCATGGGAGGAGTATCCCTTCTGCTGAAAATTGTATTTCAATATTCTGTTGCAACAGAGGTACTCAAATAAATACAACTGTCTGTGTAGTGACTTGTAACACACCCCAGTATTTAACATGGCTTCTGTAAGGTAGTGTTTAGTCTTTTTCATCTTTGTTCAGAAAGGGAACTAGAACTGTATTTCCTGTGAACAGCAAGCCTTTCCTAAGGCGTCATTCTGACCGTGGGTTTGTAACAGTACTGATTTTAATGTTTTGTCAGCTGAACACACTATGGACATAGACTAGGACTAGGACATGGACTAGGACACACACTGTGCAAATAGAACATGGTCCTTAATTGTTTTAAGGGGTATGTCCAGATTGTGTCACCACAAGTTCTGGGTTAGAAGTTTTGTAAAGGCTCAAAGTCTGCTCTGTTAAAAGCAAGTCTTTGGTTACCATTGACGCTTAATCAAATACAAACCAGAGCTTCCAGGGATTGTAATAATGTATCAAGTTGAATTTGGCTCTTTTGCAGCCCATCAAAAGAAGTTGCCCTTGACAAAAACAATATTTTAAATATCTGCTCACAAGCACTGGAGCCAAAAGGTTGCTATTTCATTTGGCAAAATACCTTCCCAAGAACAAGACTGTGACCTGAAGCAGAGCCAAAATAAGCTCTAACAGATGCTTAGCCTAGAAAGCACTAGACTGAATGGCTAAAATTTTTAAAGAGTATATAGGAATAGGGAAGGGCAGCTACCTAGTTCTGCTTCTGACTTGCTGTGTGGGCAAGCTGCATCCCTTCTGTTCTAGTGCTCTGCCAACTAGAGGACCTATCTTGTCTGTCTGCCACCTCACTTCAGCTTCTGGGCCTTAATCCATTTCTTGCTGTGAGGGCTGCTGTAGTCAACAACAGAGCTTCTTCTGTTCATAATAGCAGAGGAGGCTAATTTTGTCCTTTCCCAATAGACTCTGTTTAGCTTGAATAGTGAAATTCTTCGGATCAAGAGGCTTTGCTCTGGCCTTCCATTTACACTTTCCATACTGCATCTAATACTTGTGCTTGAAAAAAGTTTCAGGTGCTAGTGAGATTCAAGAATTACAAAATCTGTGCTCCTATGATGACTGAAGTTGACCTAATTGGCCACATATTTCTTCTTACCTTCCCATTTGCTGGTTCTGGCCTTTATCTGTCCTCAGATAGCTCTGCCTTTGCTCTTAGATATGGTGAGAAAGTTAATAACTTTCTTGGTGTCATTTGTATTAGTGCAAAGAAGGGGTGTGGGACTCTGAGGCCAGGACAGAGCAGGACTGTGCTGGCCAGCAGTTTGGATTGGTTCAGGTTGTGTTAAAAGTACAGCTGATGATGCTGTTCTATGACAGCTTCTGTGAAGCTGCAGCTTAAACACTTGGTCATTCTCCATCAGCATCCTGACAGCAAGAGAAGGTGAGGACAAAGGAACTCAACAGCTTTCCCGGGGCACAGAGATGCCTGATCCATAACTAGAACTGAGGTGCTGGGTTCTTAAGTCAGACTAATCACAGATCTCACCAGGATATAACCAGCTATTTGCTGCTCTTCTAGAAACAGTCAATAGCTTTGTTCAAGTAAATACCAAGTGTCAGTACTCAAGGGAAAAGCTAAATAAAGGCTGGCTGTGCTGCAGTAGAGGTTGGAACAGATCCTTTCCATTGGCTGTGCTGCATGCCTGGAGTAGGCCTTCTATCTGGTGTAATTGATGCCAGGGTATCTTGTGAAATTAAAAATTTTTTAGGGCTTGAGGTGGAGAGAAGAGCAAGTGGCAAGGGTACAAACCCTGTTCATACATCTCTAAATTCAAAGAAGCAGGTGACTGGTGATTGTTTGTGTATGTGGCTTTATTTACTTGGGCTGGCTTTGACACTGGGTTTCTTTCCTCAGCAGAGTTCAGAAGGAGCTCTACCTTAACTGCTCCCATGAAGCCTGTGCCCGTGGAAATAACACAATATGACAGATAATCTTTTGCATAAACCCTAGCATGGCTGAATTCAAGGAACAGGTAATCTCATTTCATAACTGTGTAAGTCCTGTCATCTGAAATCTAACATCCCGGTGGAGAACAGTGGTGGAGAAAGATTGCTTAAAAAAAAAGAGTAATTTGCACTTAAAAGGCCCAGCATATGCTTCCTCAGAAGCATGCTGTGATGTGATGTATATTAAACTAAGTTAAAGTTAGTGGCCTCAAAGTACTCATAATGATCAGGAGATATCCTTTGGAAGGTGTTTGTTTACCATTTGTCTAATGTCTTCTCTTGGGGGTTCCAAAAGCACTGACTTGGGCTTGTCACAATCCTGGTAAATTATTAACCTGATATTACTCTAATGATGTGGTGTGAGCATGGTGATAGCAGACAAAGCTCTTGGGAAGTTAGGACCCAGGGGAAGCACTGAAAATTTCAACTTGACTAAGAGCATCTGATTCTCCCTAGAAGTCTGACATTGTACTAAATATATGCCAGCACTCTGTTACCAAGAATGTATCCTGGGAAAGAGCACTGCCACAAAAATCTCTTTCCCAGTATTTCCTAAGATTCAGTTTGGCCTCATCTTGAACAAGATCACTGCACTGCCAACTGCTTGTTTGTATGGCTTGGCTAGAGCTGGTTTTGGGAGACATTTGAGCTTTGATTTGCTCACTGCTCCAGACCTTGTGAGGTCTGGTAGAAGAAGAGGCTTTCTTCATCCTATATTTAAAGAAGACCTCAGTGGGTTGCTCTAAAGAACTGGGGTATTGGCTTCAGCTTCAAGTTAATGAAACCATAGCAACATGCTGTGGGATGCAGCAGTTGATGGGCTATATATCAAGAGTTGTTCAGTCTCTGTGAAAGTGAGAGTAAGCCTCCAATACCTGATTTTCAAGAACTACTCCTGGTTAAGACTCCACATTTAACAGTGAAGGGTCTAGGACATAAATGAGCTATACAGGTTTCATCTAGCTAAAGCTAGATCTGCTTGCTTTAATGTAACAGTAAGAAACTTCATCTTCACAGAGGGACTGAGCATATCTGAAACCAGTTGTCTGTCTATAAACATAGACAAAATCACAACAAGCAAGGCATGCTGATTATTGGCTAGAAAATGCCATGAAAAATTAGGTGGTTCAAGAAGCAGGCATGTTATTCTCTGTAATGAAGGAATTTCTTTTCCAGTCTGGTTTGACCTCAGATTGTATTGTTATTCTGTTATCAGAATTGGTGATCTGTAAGACCAGGACACCATCTTTTAAATAATGCCTGTATCATTTATCACAGTTTTTCTTTCCAGTTCATCTCTGGCATTGTGAAACACTTCAGTTCAACAAAACCTAAATTGCTGAGGTCAACCTCTTTGGTGTACTTGTAGGGTTTGTAAGTGCTACCCTTAAGAAGCCACTTGCAATGTCCCAAACACTGATGCTCTACAAAACCAAATTACAAGCAGTGTTTATTATTGAGCATTATTAACTTCAAGTATTTCTGGCTCATAGGAAGTCTTAGCTCAAGTTTATCCTAACTCAGAATAAAACCAGTGTTTGCAGTAATCTGCAAATCAGAAATTTTTATGTAACCCCTTAAAAGGGCGATTTTAAGGAAAATGGCGATTTCAATGTGAAATCGTGTTTGCTTATTACACAATGAAGTGTTGAGCAAGGCAGGACAGCTGATTAGAATTGGGAAGCTTTGAGGTTCCCAGCGCAGAGCTTCTGCTTTGTGAGTAGGAGTACTGGAAGCCCAGAAGGTCTGTGCTTTGCCTTGAGTTCTCTAGGTTCTAGGCTACCTTGGAAAAGAAGCCTAAGGACCTTTACTGCCTGTAGTCCTGGTTAGTGCACTAGATTACTGGATTAGTCAGACTAGACTGGAAATTACAGTAGGTAGTGCTTGAGCTAACTTGATTTCTTTTTAATTTTTTGACTGGATCTACCAGTGAGGTCCTACCTTGTAGTCTTCTAGCAACTGGCACAACACAAGTATTGTGTGTACATAGAACTGTAACAGGACATGTTTTTTACCTGAAGAGGTACTTGGGTTTTTCAGTCCTGAGACTGAGCTAAATTTAGCACAGAGAAGTGCACTAGCAACTAGAGAAGAATTAAATACAGCAATGCCCCTGACTTGGGATGCATGCTTGCACTGGGAATGTGTGATTCTGTTCTACTCTCTGGTTCTGGTGTGTGGGTCAGGAGTGAGGAGGGTGAGGACACTGATGCATAAACAAATGCAATAAGGGCTGCTTTGCTATTGCAGCTCATAGCAAGGCAGGATGTGCTTACAATGTCTAGTGTGACACAAATTAAACCCATTTGTTTCTCAGGGAAGCTAATAATTAATGTGCCTATAAGCATTTTTTCTGACTATCTTCATGCAGTTTATAAGTGGGAGATACCTGTATAAGGCTAGATAATGTGTTGTGAACAGGACAGTGTGTTTTAGGGTAGTGAAGTCTTTAGTGCATTGCCAAGTGTTCTTGGTCCAGTCAAGTTTCAGCTGCTTTTGGTTAAGAATTGCATGTTGTATGAAAACTGTTTGTGTCTCCTAAACTTACTTCTGAAGTATCCTGTCCCAATATAAAGATTTTTGAAGGTCCAGGTTCGTTCATCTGGGTCTTCTAAAGCATTGGTGTCAGGCTCTTCAATGTGTTCCTTGAGCACTAATTTAGTCAAAAGTGTACAGGTGTTCCCTATGTAAAATTCCAAGAGTGTTTCCATGAAAAGCTATTATACCTTCACTTGGCTGTGTGAATACAACATCAGCATAAATCAGCTGGTGGCACTACATGGAATAAAAAAGCTGTTTCTTACTTAGGAGGAACTTGTCATGAACGTTTTGGCACTTTTTTAATAGCATTTTTTGTGTTGCGTTTTAATAACATTGTTTTTTTACTGACATTTCCTGTTTTCAGTTTTGCTGATGGACTACAGTGTCATTTCTGTCCTATAGGGAGGACAGAAAGAAGTGAGGGTTATATATCAGCTCTCTGTCTGTATGTATGACTGAATGAGTTGAAAGCTGAAGACTTTGTGTTATAGTAATTTTGAGAACTGTATTTGGACAAGTGACCTTTCTTGAGGTTCTTCACATCTGACAACTGTAGGCAAAGCAAGCAAGTGAATACAAACTGTCAGGTTTGGTTGGTTTTGATTTACAGGCCAGCACACTTGTTTCCAGTAAAACAATTCCTTCTTAATGATTGCAAGGGATGGGATGATAACTCTGCACCATGAAAGTGTCTTCCCAAAGGAGTAAAAAGCCATGTTATCTAAAGTACCAAAACTAAGAGTGAGTAACACATTGCCCTGTCATCTGTGGCCTTTTCAAACTGAGGGATATAGCTTGAGGACTGGCTCCATGAACATCTGAAGACCTCATAGATCCACCCACAATCCAAACATGTCTGGGTGGTTCGCCTGTCCTCAGAGGAAGGGAACCAATTCTAACAGCACACTCCCCAGTCTGTTATGCAACTCAAGCATCCAGGCACTCAAATAGGTGATCTCCCTAAAGAGACCAACCCTTATGCCTCCACTTTGATGAACTTTGGCTGCCTTTTCTATGTGTCAGGGAGGGCAATGGGAGTGGCTTTTAATCTCTCCACAAAGCACTGTGGAACCATAGTGTGTGCCGTTGTTGAGGGCCCACAAGAAGGGATTCTTGCAGCAGATAGTGGCAGGGCAGAACTGGAAGGTGTAATGATGAACCAGAGGCACTGAGAGGTTCGGTATGCAGCTTAGGAAGAACCTTTCACGTTGTGTTTTATGTGTGTGAGGCTATGCTGTTTATCCACATTTTATGGGGCTTGTTTTTACCTACAGCAAGCACTGTTAGCAATATTTAGACAGATCTTCAAAGCATCATCAGATATATGAGGCCAACAGTCAGCCTCAGTTTTGTTGAGATTGTCATTGTTACTAAGAAAAATCAATACAGGAGGGCTTTTATAGCAGAGGACACAGATGTGACAGTAGAAAGGGCAGGATGTTGGAGTCTGTTGACTTCATATATACAATGTCATTGATTTGAAGATATATATTGTAATTCTGATTCCTAGAAGGCCATTTCTCTTCTTAGTAAGGAGAAGGGACAAAATGGTTTCCTGGAGAGCTGGAGTCTAGGAGCAAGCTGGGAATTGGAGTGTGTCCAATACTGGATAACTGAGGTAGCAATGATGGTGCTAGTGTAAAGACATCAAAATTCTGGGGATTTGACTGGGAAAGGTCTGAATGTATCTGATGAGAAAACTTTCTTCTTGGTTTCTGTGGAGACCCACGTGCTGAGGAAAAAGCAAGAGAGTAGGAAAAGAGATGGGAGAACTTGTAAGTAAGATTGCTTGTGTTGGATTCTGGATGAACAGCAAGATCCAGTTTCCACTGCCATTGGGAATTTTTAAACAGCAAGATGAGTCTGTGAAGAACGAAGTATACAAAGCTACAAGGTGGACGTATAGGAGAATCCTTGACATAGCTTAGAAACAAACAGCAAATTGGTCTTAGAGGATTTTGCAAATAGATGCACTATTAGAATTCTTGCTTCTCCTCAGAAAACTCTGCAGACTTGTAAATCAGCTGTTTATTTTCTTCAGTCTTAATCATATGTTTGTAAGAAAAAGTGTTTGGAAGCTTGAACTTAGGCTGAATCACCTTTCCATTCCTTCAAATTGTGGTCACAGAAGCTGGTTCTGATGCTCATTACTAGTTAACCGTGGTATCTGAACTGCTAAATTTGTCTGCAGGTTGTTCTGTTACCAGATACTGTTAGACTGGAGAAAGGAAAAGTCCAGCAAAATAATATGAACAATTATGTTTGTTTAAATACGTAGATCCAACCACCAGCTTCTTGTGATTGTATTGTAACTGTGTGTTTTTATTCTCTGCCTATAAAATGTGACAAATGCTTTCTTCTCCCCATCATATATAAAATTATATGCTTTTTAGGATGGTGACTTTTCCATTCATAAAATTTAGATGACCCCTTGTGTCACACCAAGGCTGTTACCAAGAGAATGCTCTTAAGTCTTTGGGCACTGGCTCGTTATCCAAGCCGAGCAGAATGGTCAGAGTCTGCACGAGTAGGGACCGTGTCCTACATGAAGTCTTGGTGTAAAACAAATCACTATTTCATGCTATTCTTGACATCAGCTATTCATCTTGATGTCATGATGTTTTAGGTGACTTTTTGGTTGGGTTTTTTTTTACAGCCAATCTAGCTTTGAAGAGTGGGAAGAAGGATGTTCTCTCTATTGTGTGCTTCTTCATTGCATATTCTGTTGCATTAACAAGTTTAAAAAAAAAAGAAAAATGAAGAGCCTGTCTGGCCTAGCTCGAATGTAATGTTCTGGAAATGCAGTTTTTGCTGGCATGAGTTAACAGGCTTCCAAAAAAAAAACCTATTACATGGAATATACAGTTCTGTTTTGACATTGTATATATATATATATATATATATATACTTATTTCTGCTCACAATTATGAATATTTTGGATTTANTATATATATATATATATAGCATTATATATTTATCTAAAAGATAACTGATGAAATTAAAGTAGCTCAAAACCGTCTCCAGCTGAAAAAACACAGCATTTATACAGCATAACCTTTGTGAAGCTTTGATTTGTGTCTTTTGGATCAAATTGCTTTTCTAAGTTGGAGATGACTTTTGAATTTTGAATCCTATTTCATGAGTTTAATATATGATCAAAAGGCCAAATTTGGCATGTAGGTCTGTGTGTCTGCTGGTTCAGAATATATTGGTAGGAGGAGTTCTAAGAATCAGTCCTGTATAATTTTTGGAAAGTAACATTTATGTTAATAGAATGTTACGCAGTGAGAATGTACATGAGTGGTTCTATACAAGACCCCTGTGTGTGCCCAGAGATGAGTTTCTGTGCAATTGTCTGTGTGCTAAAGCAACTGCCTGGAGAGGGAATTGGGTAAGTGTTCCCTATCATGATACTTGTCTGAAGGAGGTCACAGACAGTTTTGGTGAGGTGTGGAATATCTCCAGTATAAATACCAGTAAACACTGCAAAGCTGGTTGGGCACTCTGCCAGGAACTGCACAGTTAGGTGTGTACTGCTGAGCACAAAATTCTTCAGAAAATCAAAGCAACAGCCACAGAATGGAAAGCTACTAAATAAGTGCACTGCAGAACACACACGGGTACAACTTAGAATCTAGTCCTTCCCTTCATTCCTCATTTAATCTTCCCTTAGGGTGAGTACCAGTAAAGATCTGTTTAAGTCATGAGTCCTAAATTTGTCAAAAGTACTTGAATGTTTGTTCAGTAAATGCACGTCACCTGGAAGACTGAGAAGATGGTTTGTGATGGGCAAGTGAGTGATCATGCTGTGTAATATTGTCATAAATTCATGGTATTTGAAGTTGACCTTTCTCTTTTGGCAGTGCGGAATATTTTCCAAAATAGGCACAAACCAGTAGGTTCCAACTTGAGAACACTCTGAGCTGTGAATCCATTCCTAGCAAGGGGTAGGAATTAAAGCATCCATCTTTAAATTCTCTAAAGATGCAATTCTTTATTCTTCCCACACAGAGTGGTGCTGTACTGCTGTAGTGAATTAAAATGATCTGAACAGAATGCTATTTTATATATTTTCATTTTTTAGAGTTCTGAATTTTATTGCTAATTTAATAATTGCTAATATAATAAATTGTCTTTTTCTTTCCTCCCTAATTGCCATCACATTTTCCCCTCACAGACATTCACATTTTATTTTAATTGTCATTTGCCTAAAACCTCTATAGGTATGACTCTGGAAACCTAAATATAACTGATTACACTGTTAATCTCTGTAACAAATCTTTCTCCCATCCCAGTTGGGATTAAAACATGCAATGCAGAGGCCATGGAAAACATCTGGCATGGTTTGAGACTTACAGAAAGGCATTTTGGTACCCTGGCTAACAGTAAGACCAGGAGTTAACTTTTTTGGAACAACTGACAACCCGTGGGGCCAGAGATCCACATGGTGGCAATCTCTCTGTTTCTGATGACGGTTCTACTGAGCTGGTAAAGGGTCTAGAGCACAAGTCTTATGAGGAGCAGTGGAGGGAGCTGGGGGTGTTTAGCCTGGAGAAAAGGAGGCTCAGAGGAGAAATTGTTCTCTACAACTGCCTGAAAGGAGGCTATAGTGGGGTGGGAGTCAGTCTCTTCTCCCAGGTAGCAATTGACATGACAGGAGAAAATGGCCTAAAGTCGCACCAGGGAAGGTTTAGATTGGATGGTAGGAAAAATTTCTTCACTTAGAAGGTGGTCAAGCATTGGAACATGCTGCCCTGGGAAGTGGTGGAATCACCATCCCTGCAAGTATTCAAAAGGCATATTGATGTGGCACTTGGGGATATAGTTTAGTGTTGAACATGTTGGTGCTGAGTTAAGGGTTAGACTAGATGATCTTAGAGGTGTTTTCCAACCTTTTTAAGTCTATGATTCTATACATTTTTGTATGCTGCATTTGCAAAAAAGGTAACTGTGTGCTCAGAGAGGCAATAGTTTGATGCTTCCTGTGATGAGGAAGACCTGTGCACATCCTACTTTCATGAGATAACATAGAAGCAGAAAGAAGATGGTTTTCAGTGTTTGTTCAATTTTTAAAAGCATGCACTACCTATTACGTCCATAGAGTTGTATGGGTTAACTTTTAGAAAACAAGAAAACCTTTGTTGTCACTGGAAGAAATGAGAGGACAACAGATAAGGGAACTCTCCCCTGTTAGCCAAGGTGGGCCTTTTCCTGATTATTCTCTGCACATATTTAGTCCTTATCTCTGTCTTTTTTGCCCTACAGTTGTGGGGGACAGCATGACATAAATGCCAGTCTAAATACATAATTCACAGCCTAATGTTCTTGTAAATCTGTTAACCATTGTGCAACAGGAATTTTGATTCAGGTCTGGAGACTATGACTGATAAAAAAACCCCAATCTGTTCTCTTGGTGGCTGGCAGTTAATGATAAATAATGGCAATGGTACTCACCTGTTTGTAAAAAAATAATAATGCATGCTGTGAACTCCTATCAAATGTAAATGGAAAATGTCTGGCTTGGCTCATATGATCCATGTTTGATGTATAAACTCTGAAGACTACTTATTGTTAGTGAACTGATGGGTGTAGCAATTACCCTCAAGCAGACTCTGGTAATTAAACAACAGAATTTTGTCCCAAAAAGGCACTTAATGAGCAAATACAAATGATCAAGTTTGAAGTTACAGGGCCATTTTACTGTTTACAGCAAGTACTTTTGTAGTAGTACAATGTTACCAAATTTTTTACTGGTGTCATGAATGATGTGAGTGAACTGGTCATTAGAAGCAAAGCTTCAGTAGGTTACATCATCTGTGAGCTTGTGTTTGTGTCAGTATCACTCTGATATTCACAATTCCAATGGATAGTGTGGAAAACTGTCTCACAACTGTCTTGGTTTCCTCATGTGGCCCCATCTCTCCTCTTTGCTGCTTTATGTCACTGACTGGCTTGTTGTGGTAGCACAGTGTTACAGAGCACAAAACCAGAATGTTCTCTGCTGCTTCCTGGAAACCTGACAGTCTGTATTATCAACTTTCTAGTGTTTGATTCCTTCTTTAGTCTGTAGAGTTTTCTAAACCGTTAATTCATTTGCATTCTGCCAGAAGAAGATATGTTCCTTCAGGCAGTTGAGAGATTAATCTGTAAGTATTGTGGTTTTGGCTAGTGTATCAGGAATGCTGGCTCAGGCCAGGCTGCTCAGATGGGCATTCCTGGGGCTGCAGAGCACTTGTTATAGCTGAAGTCAAAGGGCAGTAACCAGAGGTCTAGAAGTGCTTCCCCTCCATGCATTTTTAAGGTAGTATCAATGCAGTGAATAAGAGACCTCAGTTACACATGAGCTGATATTTTTTGGAGGAAGTAGCATGTGTGTTGTTGGATGGAGCTGCCTTTATGGAAATGAATGAAGGCTTTCACAGAAGACTTCAGGAAGCATCACAGCAAACCCAGAGTACATGTTTAGTACATGTTCATCAGATTTTTCTAAGGTCTCCCCGGAACTTTGTTTCAGTGATCTGCATGTGCTGCCCAAAAGGAGCTGCAAACCATCTGGCAGCAGTACATATCTGCGCTGTCCTGCAGGCCCAGTGTGAAGATGGTGGTTATCTGGAATAGTTGATAATGGCATGATCTTAAGAAAGATCTTGAGTTGCCAAGCCATACTACTGAAGTAGCTTAATTAATATTTTATTCTTGCTTTTTCTTTTAATTTGTTTTACCTTTATACTTTCCCTTATTGACCTTATCCTAAAAGAGTAGCTGGAAAGGAATGAAACGGAAACATAGAAACAAAGTCTAGGCATTGAATGCTGAATGGCATTGCCTTACAGCTATCTATGCTTGCTTAGCATAGTCTGAAATTTGGAAGGGTGCTGTGTTCTTTGTAGTTTGG
>VZRZ01002431.1:3398275-3434795 GCA_013398175.1 Climacteris rufus | reverse complement strand
GGGGTGGGTGGGTTATGTTACACCTTGCATAAGATTGACTGTATGTAATATGACACTCAGGTACTACAATTTAAGGAAGCTTTGATAGAGTGATGATTCTACTTATGAGCTACCAAGGTCCTACAAGTTTGGGTTTTTTTCTTTTTAACATTTTCCAGAAGTCTATTGAATTCTTTTAGAAAAAGTCATACCACTTGTGGATCTTTTTTAATCCTCTGCCTTTCCCTTTTTAGAAAAGGGCAAGTATCTGGGACTATCAAGAACACTTACTACAGCTGGTTACTGGTATTTAAAATCTCCAATTCCCAGAAATGATGTTTCTAAACTTGTCATGCAGCATGTATTTCAACTGCTGCTGAGCACAAAATTGCCTGGTTGCCCAATAACAGAGAAGACCTTCTGTTTTGTGATTTCTACTGTTACTAGGGTTTGAAGTATTTTTCACAGGTTGAGCAGAGTCTACAGAGCACTAAACTACCAGTTTCCTTTTTCATTCAAGGATCAAATGCTTGTCCTCAATGGGTAATTGTATGTGGAGAAGGAAATTGAAGGGGAAAGGAGGAGGAACATCAACTGCAAATATTTGCTGTGAAACATCCAAAGTTATACTGAGACTTAGTAATCTACTGTCCATTTTAAATTGTAAATGCCATTATTTTTCTAATGCCGTTGATCAGGTTTTAAAGTGTTATGTTGCTGTGTTTGCTGACAACCATAGAATAATATCACAATACAAAAGCACAGATTAGTGGCTGGCACAAAAAAATTGACTTGCAAATTCTGTAGCTCTATTGAAAAGCTATCTGTGGAATATTTTTTCTTTTTTTCCCTCTCCGGTTCTTCAGAACATTTTTTCCATTTCTGCAGTGTGACTTAGGTTTTGTATTTAAGGGACTGATATTGCATGAAAAAATCTGAGCACAGATGTGTTACTTTTGGAAGGATATTTTAATTGAAATTGGAGAGGCATTGAACTAAAAAAGCTACAGCAGATTGGGAAGGATCAGAAGTACTGAACCTTGGATTTGTTAATATAGTTTCCACTCCACGAAAATAGAGTTGTCCCAGAAACTGCACTACTGTTTTGAATAGACTTCACATTGGATCCCCATGGCTTTTAGCTTGCCTGAATGAAAAGTCTTGTATTTTAAGGGTTATTTCTTATTCACATGCTAAATTAATTAATTAGATACTCAGTAGCTTGCATTCTGGAAGCTAAGAACTAGTTATTGAATACACTCTCTTCTTGGTGTGGGTTTCCACCTGAAAAGGCTTATGTTTGACCTTAACAGAATTGTGCTAGGTTCAAGTATTATTCCTTTTGTGTTATTTAAAGATTGCACATAAAATAGTAGATATTGTGTGTGCATAATAAATCATGGATATAATTGAGACTTTTCCATTGAAATTACAGGCCAAGGCAATATCATGTTTGGTACTTGTGACCCAGACAAAAAAAATAACATATACTGTGTACAAACTTGTAAAAAAAGCTCTTTAATGAGTATGTAAACAGCATGCAGACACTGATGTCTTAAATATTTCAGCTGATATTATGTCCAGGGTAACAGAGCTTGTTGGAGGCACGGTTTTGCAGGAACTCATATGAATGGGCCAGAGTTTCTAGGAAGAATTCTTGTGGAAATCCGTGGCTGGGTCCAGAGGCTATCACAGAGGAAAACTTTACCTGTGGGGGACTTGTTGGTGTGATGCTGATAGTAAGTGGCCTGAGGAAAAGGTTAAGGTTTAAGTGATAGAACTGGAAAATGAAATTGCTTCCTCCAAAATTGAGCTGAGAACATTCAGAGAGACAGGTCTTGTGTAAGTTTTGGCATGATATAAGTCCAAATACTAACACCCCAAATACTTTCTGAATGTTGGGGGCTGTCTGAAGGCACTAGTCTGTGATGTCAAATTATACTTTGTTTTGCAGGCTTTGGATATCTGGTAATGATATACATGTTACCTTCATCCCTTCTTCTCCCCCACATCCATGAGGATCTCTTAAACTCTGTGTCTGAAGAGATTGGATATTTTCCACTGGTTGGAAACATTCTTGTACATTGAATAAGGACTCTCTATTTGCAGCTAAGCTCTTTAATGATTACTGAAATTACAGACAAACTGTAATTATGGTACAAATACTAATTATTGAAAAAATGGAACAAGTTCTAATTTTAAGACTGCTAAATATTCAAAACTGTTAAATATTGTTTTTTTTTCAAGTCTGAGCTTCAAATTATCATCTTTTAATTTAAGCAGTGTTATGAAATTGATTATCATATTTTTGAATGTTAAAACTGGTGAGTTTTAATGGTTCAGAGTAATTTATAGTCAGAAGCAGATAAAGATATTTGAATGGGAAGAAATAACCACAGTCCTTAAAGGGAGTTCACTTGCTCTAAGATATCCCTTAAGACAGATGTAACACCTTTTATTTTTGAAGAAATATTCTTGTACTAGAACAACTTTGAGTGACCGACCTTGGTATGGAGCCAGGCCCCAGTGTGCTCTGCACATCCTTTGCTGTTCTGTTATCTGTCCCACACTTTTATAACCCATGGCATTGCTGGAGCTCCAGCAGGTTGTTGTGAGGTGCAGGCAAGTCCTGCCCACTAATGCCCATGCAAGAAGAAATGTGTAGGGAAAGTAATACAAGGGACACTCTAGGGACTCAGTATCACAAATATTGAGCCTTTTGGCTTCTTTTAAACTGTACTTTAATGCAGTACTAAAGTTCTGTTTAAAATATGTGGGTTTTCATATTTGTGATTAAAAGAAGCAGTGTGTGAAAATACAAAAACAACGTAATCGCTGCAACGCAACAAATGGGACTTTACATCCCCAATGCACAATCCATTAGCCCTAAATTGAGAGCTTATGGCACTTGCCAAATGTGAGCTGTAGCATGAATTGGAATATAAACCATGTGGATTAACAATTCAGTTGCCATGGAAACTTCTGAACCTGGAACTGAAACTTGCTGAAGAGCACAGCCCACGACATTTTGATACCTCTGAGCCTTTATATGTAGTATCAACTGTAACAATAGCTATGTGACGGGGTTTCTTTTTTTGTCCTCCTGACGCCCATCACCACTGGAAGTGGGTTCTTTCTGGTTAACTCTGCGGTTGCTCTGGTTGTTCTTGCTGCTAGGGATCCCTACATACGAGTGATCACTCCGACTCCTGATGCTGCAGGCAGGCTGCAATTATATATTTAGTATTTGCATCCAGGTGACTTTGGCAGTCATGGGCCAATTCCACGAATGTGCATGTACCTAGAAGTTATACTCCTCTGTATACTGTTCACTCTTTAAAAGCTATATAGAGCTGAATTTACCAGCTTCCATAACCTGGTTCCTAGACTGGATCTAGAATGACATGCTATGCAATAACACTTAGCTGATTCAAAGGGTAGTTGAAAGCAGGTGGACCTTTCATTTCTAGGACAGTATTTTAAATCTTGGTGTCTTCTCATTGCTCTTATCCTGAATGCATCAGCAAATCAGACATGTATAGCTTTTGAGATACAGTCTGCAGAGAAACACATTGGTCAAGTTGCAGTCTGCATTTATATCAAGTCTACATTTATATCCAGCAGCTGGATCATGGTTTGGTGAATGAAAAATGCTCTACCACTCTCCTCTGTTGTGTGCTCTCAGTTGCCTGGTCTTTTGTCTTTAGAGCTGTTAGTCCAATACTTCTTGTGCTAAAATCACTTAAAACAGAGATCTTTGAAATTATTTACTGTGAGAGAAAATGTCAAATCCTTGTTCAACTGAAAGTGAAGGGATAAAACACAAGGGTTTTGATCCAGCCTTTTAAGTAGGCTAAAAATCAAGCTACAAACATCCTTAGCCATAAGTTTGTTCAAAGTTATACTCAGCACTTTTGTCCTGGAGAAAGCTCAGACTTGGCATAACAAGAGACCACAAAATCTTTAAAGGATGGCAAGACAGCCAGGCTTGGCTATTACAGATAGCTTTTAAAGCCTCTATTAGATTAATAGAAAAACCTACATTGTTGACCTATTGGTTTGCTTACACTTAGACAGTTTGTCTACTTGCTTAGACTTAAAAGTCTTTGGATACCTAGATATCTGGATGAGGCATCCATGGATTATTGTGTAGCAATAGCAAACTGAATCCCTCTTAAACTGTTAGCCTGCTATTTAATGTGTATTTATAAGTTCTCAAGCCAAACTCTGTTTGATTATTCCATTTTCAGCATTTTTACATCTTGTAAGATCTAGCATCTTGCTGCCATTTTCAATATATTTTTCTTGTAGGAGTGTTATTGATATGTTAACTATTTATAATGGCCCTCTTATGTGCATTTTGACTGTTGTTAACTCTTAGTGGAAAATGAGACTGGAGTATTATAAACACATAACTGGTACACACAGTCTTGGGCTGCATGCCAAAATAAAGAAGGGATTGGGGGCAGAGAGAGGTAGGAATAGCGGGAATGAAAAAGGTCATGTTCTCATAAGAAGTGGCTGCAACTTGGCATAAATTTGGAAGTCACATCTGTTTAATCTAGTTATGAATTTGGCATAAGGTAGTTGCCACTTCTCTTCAATCAAGAATTTGGTTTTGCAGGTCTTCTGAATATCACGTGGAATTCTAATCTTGATCCAGTGTGTCTTGTTTCCTATTTATCTGAAGTTCATGGATTAATAATGTTGGTTGGGTAGGTCAGAAAATTAGAAAATTTATTTGTGCACTTAAAAAGGCTGAAATCCTAAAGACTCCTAAAATGAATGCAGTTATACCATAGTCTTTACAAAAGAGTAAAATAACAATAATTTTACAAATCATTAAAGCTGTAGTTAATTGATATAGTGGACAGAGATATCAGTCTTTTTTGAGGCCATAGTTCCATCTAGAACATCAATCCAAAAGCAAATAATATAAAATAGTTGATGCTGTTGAGTCTTTGATTGTTTATGGAGCCTTGCAGAAGATGTGCACTTTGCGGGAGTGGCACATTGGATTTTACTATTTTCATGGATCTGATAATCTGCATAGCAATAACAGTAAGCACTTCTGCTATTGGAGTTAGCAAGTCTGGACTAGTCACTATTGTTATGACATAGCGCTGCTGTATCAACAGCAGAAGATTCAAAACCCTTTATTTTTCTGCAGTTGGTTTTCTTTTTTTGTTGTTTTGTTTTAAGCTGTTCAATTGACAGCCCAGCTACTTACCATGCAATCAAAGGGAATGTAATTTCTTACTACCTGAAAGCTAGAGAATTGTTTCTAGAGTTTATAAAGCCTATTTATAGCTGAATCTTTATCAGTACTGGAATCAGGGCTGTGGGAGGGTGCAGGGAATTATATAACTGCAAAACCAAATATAATTGAAGTGACATTTCATAAAATTATGAAATAGGCCAATGGAAAACTAGAAATAAAGAATGGCAGGAAACGTACACGAAACCTGATTCTGTGGAAGTCCCTTTCTACAGCCTTCCCCTTCTGACAGCATGTAAAGGGCCAGATCCTTAGTTGGTGTTAGTTATCCCTCAGCTGAGACACGAGAGCTGCACTGATTACCAGTTGAGGCTTTGACACAGCCCAGCTGGCTTCCAGCTTGCACTTGGGCATCTGATAATACCTATAGTGGTGTAGGACATAAACATATGCATGGCAGAAACAGGAAAAATGCCACAATCTTTTCTTCTGCAAGAATAAATACTGGCAAACACCTGCAAATCTCCCCCAACAACCAACCCCCCTGACAACCCTTGAATCTTACCATTTTCTGTTAGTATTTATCTGTGCAAACTTTTGCTTGCAGGAACGTTCCTAGAAAGGGAAGACTAAAATCTTTGCAAGAAGTGCTTGACACCAGTACTTGTGCCTGATTTTGTGCAGTGACTGTGATTTGAGTCATGCAGTGAGCCACAAATTGACGCCACATAGGATAGGGGAATGAACCTCAATGGTGGGGGATTGGTGTAAAACAGCCTTGAGATGACTGCCATAAAACTGTCAATTTACTCATGCTTTTAGGAGTTCAAACAATGACTGAGGAGCATAACTTTGAATTCAGAGTCTGGTGAAATATTTTTCTACCAAGAAAAAAAGGTAAATATTTGTTGAAGATTTCTGTTTTCATGAGCAAATATGTAATTGTTTTGCAAAATTTGTTAGAACCATGACTTTGTAGAAGAACACACTTGAAAATCTGCACCAAAACAACTTTTGCCGATCGATCTTTATTAATGTTCACAACATGGTTGACTTTGCTTTCAGGAATATTTTCTCTGAATTCAACAAGATTGTTTATGGAATCATGAATATAGGGTCTAATGCTGAGACTTTAGTAAGAAAATGCTTCAAATGCTATAACTAAACACAGGTGTGCAACATCATGTTGAGACAAGTGTTGTAGACATAAAGGGGTGTGGATCTGCTGTGATCACTGCATCCTCTATACTTAAAACAGTTCATTATAAACTCTTTTGGTCCTGTCCACGTTTTTCACATAAATCACCTTGTAACAGTCACATTACAGACTTGCTGCTACTTTGTCTTAGGATGTTGCTTCTCAAATTTAAGAATTTACCTTATTTTCTCTAAAGCTGAATATTAAGGAGAACAGATGTCTGTCTTTATCTGATCATAAAATATCTGTGCCCAAGAGTGATGTAAAAGTTCTAAGAAAATACTTTCTTACTTGCTTCATTGAGATTCCCTGCATGTCATTTATTAGCAACTTCTTGCAGCTATGAATAGGAAGCCTAAAAACAGTCATTTGCTCAACTGCAGAGGCAAAAATTATTTCACAAGAGACACCCTGTGAAAAATCAGTCTTTCTTGTACAAGTAGGTGTAAGTTTACCAGAAGAATTGATGTGGGAGACTAAAAAGTCCATAGGCTTCCTGTAGTGCTACTAATACATACAAACTGGCAGTCACAGAACAGATTTACAGTCATGTTGCTGCATTCCTTCAGCATCTTCAGTGTCTTGATCCAGCTTTGCTTATGGTATTGTAATGTCATCCTTCTTTGCATGATCTTGGACAAGTATGGCCAACTGTGTAGGATGATATGTATATTGCCTGGTAACACCAATGCACGAAGTAACTATCAGAATATTCTCTATAGGGAATACTTGCTTAAGGCCTACCAGACTCAGGGAAGATTTAAAATACGTATTTTAAAAATAGGTGACTACATAAACATGCTTTCTTCTACTGAGGTAATACTGAGATGCTGATAACATTGAGATTGGCCTAAGTATCTTCAATATGCCACTCAGTCTGGCTCAGTGCCAATAGCCACTACATCATGATCTGTAATAAGGGTAAAAATTATGGCCATTTTAAACTTTACCTTTTATTTACAAAAGATGTTCAGTCAGCACTATGGATGTGAATGTTCCTCTGCTGTGTTGTAGAAATCACACAGGGCAATAGATGAAAACTTTTTTCTTGTCTTTTGTAATGTGTCAAGCAGCAATTTCATTGCCTGTTATAGGTTTCTGAGCATTTGAGACATTGAAAAATGGTTCAAGACTAAAATCATAAATATAAAACAACTTAGATCATCAGGTTCCTTTTGTCTACTAAGCTGTGATATACACCATGTACTCAAGAACTCTCTCTCAAGAAGAAAATTGACTTAAACATTTTGCCTTTATTAAGACCTGGCAAGTCAAGTGTAACTGTGTTAAACTGCACTTTGGGTTAAAAAAAAAGCTTCAGAATTGATCATGGTGATTAATTTCAAGAAAAATGCAAACCAAATGAAAGCCTCTAACTGGTGTGATGAAGACATAACTGATGATTTAAAAGCTTAAGTAGAAGGTTTGAAGGGCAAATGATGACTAGAAAAGGTCACTGTATTAAAAAAAAAAAACCCCACAACTATAACACTATGCTGTGCATGGGGTTATGGAGTCAGTAACATTTTCTAATCTAATACTCTTATCAGAACTGAATTTGTCCTGTTTGTAGCCTTCCATATTCTTCAGGGGAAATTTTGAAGGTGGAGTCTCTGAAATAAACCAGAACTTGGTTTCTATCTTGTTCATGCAGCTGAATTTACCCCTGATAACAGAAAAACCACAGTTACTTGTCAGCTATCTGTTTGGCTTCCTAGCAATTGCTATTACAAATATAATGAACTGAACATAGCTTTCTCAGTAAGGCTCAGAAATCTGATGTAATTTGCATAATGAAATATGCTTGGGGTTCATGGTTTTAGCTAAAGTTAGCATAGTGAAATATCTCACAAAGGAAAAGCAACCTAGGGAGCTCAGACTAAAGCACAGAGAGATAGTTGTGGTAAATGGAAGTTGGCAAATTGAAGCTAGAAATGATAGGTGAACTGTTAATGCTGTGGATAAATGAATAATTGTAAAATATGCCTAGAATGCAGTGGGCTTCATGTAGTTTGATATCCTTATATCAAGACTGGCTTTCACTCTGAAGTTTTCCATTAGTTAGTTATTGTCTTCCTCCTTACAGGAAGTGCATGTTCTTGTGTTCCAGTCATGGAGGACTGACCCCCTGGAAAACAGTGGCACTATCAGCATTAAGGGAGTGGAGCAAGGTGAGTCCTTGAAAGATTAAATACTGGATCATGGTATACCAAAGCAATGTTGTGACTTGGCTCTGGTAATTTTTTGTTTACCTAAGTTGATGTTAGCCACAGAAAACTGTACATTGATCTTCCCATTCAGCTGTGTTGTTTGTCCCTAGCTCCCTTGCCTGTGACCTCCTGCAGGTATAGATGTTCTGCAGTTTGAAGGTGAGGAAGTAAGAACACCTTTGGGGGACTGTTTAGTGTTTTTGTGTGACTAACATGCACTCTGGGAGTCTTGGCTGCCTGCTATCAATAGTGGTTTAGAACCAAAACACAGATCAGAGGGATCAGAGCCCGAAAATGAGGAATGTCATGGCCAGATGTGAGTCCTTGCATGGGGGGAAGCTGTCTAGGCAAGGCAAACTCAGAGGTAACCTCAGACTGTGCTGCGCTGTAGTTGCATTTAGACATGCATTTAGAGGATGCAATATGTTATCCTGATGGGTTTCCCTTTTATGGCTCCAGTGGGAGCAGGCTGAACCCTCTGATTAGGATGTTGAACTGACTTCTTAGCCTTCTCAAGCAGTGGATTTTGACTCTCACCATCACTCGGGCCTTTTTGACAAGTTTAGCCTGTTAAAACAAGAGATTACATTTAGGCTACTGAAAGTAAGGACTTTGCCTGCTGTCACTATGTTTTGACCACTGTGAACTTTGTCCTGCACAGTGCACAAATCCCCTTTTGTCTTGTTTTCTCTGAAGCAAGATTACCTTTGTTTCACCCTACAATTTATTTTAAATACATGATGGTAACACGGGCTGTTTCCCTTACTCTTACTTTCAGCATCTTTAGCACTATGTGCCATTCTCTACATGCTGTGCACATGGATTTATTAATGTACCAAAGATGATAAATTTAGTTGGGGAACTATTTTTGGCCCAGATCACAGTGCTGCTTTGATTTGCTGATGGGCCTCTGTATTTCTTTGCCAACATTCCTGCATGTTTCTGGTTCTTATTTATTTATTTTTCTAATGCCAGTTTCCTCTCATTAATTACTCTAAACCTACACAAATGTGATTTTCTCATATTATAAGAGATGTCTTACAGGGCATGGACCCTATGTTATTTCCTCAATATTATAATGTCTTAATTAGGCTATGTATTAAGTAGCAAAATACTTGATTAGGTCACTTACTATTTCTGTCTATTGCAAACTGGTATCTGCAAGCTTAACCCTAGAGGCTGATTCTGGCTAATCATATAGTGCATAAATCATGAGTGGCCTTGAAGTAAGCAGCTTTGTAATGCCACAGTCTCTCAGCCCTCATAGGATTCTTCCCCAGAGGACAATTCAACACCTGGTTATTGATTATGAAAAGACAGAAGTATATAAGGTAGATGCAATTGTCTCCCTCTTGCCGAGCATAAAATGAGCTGGCTAGCTCTGATTTTTGAGAACCTGGTCTGGGACTAAAATAAGATTGGGCTTTTTTAGCATTAGGTGACTGAAATTCATAAAGCAATTCCTGCAGCAGGAATACGTGTCAGTTATAATTAAGCATCATCTATATGTGTGTGGGGGAAGAGGACTGAAATGGCTGATTTAAAAGCTAGTTCCTCCCACACTGCATCTCCTAGTGAGAACAGGAGTGAGCCTTGCTGCACTGCAGTACTTTTTACATCTCTTCTGTTTCTGAGAACCCAAAAAGTGGTCAGGAAACAAGTGAATGCCTAAAAGAAGGGGGATTATAGGCAAAGAATCTAAAGCATATTTATCCTGCTCAGTACATCTGTGGCAGTCTGTAAGGTTTGGTACAACTGTGTGTTGGGAGGATGGTCACTGGAATTTCAGGAACCAGCCCTTTTTGAAGAGGAAAGTGATTTTTTAATGCCAAATTACATTTTCTAGTTATTACTCATTCAACCCTGTTTGAGATTCATGTGAGCAAATTTGGAAGTAAAAGTAAGTTACTTTTAAAATGCATCTTCTTATACTGGAAGAGCAGTTACTTTTGGAGGGCTGAAAGAGGAATATTGAGAGGAGGATCAGCCTAATTCTCCTCATAAAGCCTTTGGCACTGCTATGATAGCTTGTACCTGCTGAGCTTTGTGCACAGCTATTGAGTATGCTCAGTACAGCTTTCAGGAACAGAGAATAATCACTTTCAGAAAATTTGCTCAGGAGGAGCCTGCCTGCCAAGTGGAGCCACCTCCCTTCTTGGTTGTGTTTATAAAAACATGGTTTAAATGGGGAAAACAAGAGAAGAGCAAACAGATTCCTCGACCCACCCAGCACTTCCCTCTGCAGCACAGCCACTCCTTCTTTGTGGGATCCATCATATGACAGGGAAATGCTTCTGGGAGCTGTTATTTTAAAATATTGGCAGCACATCTCCGGGTGGGACTGCTCTATCTCATATCTTCTTACATTCTCCTACCAGCTAGTTCTCCTTTTTATATGTTGCTCTGGCTGTATCAGCTATAACAACATAATTCTTGTTTATCTTCTCTGTGACTTTTTCATATGCTTTGAATGAGGATTGCTCTGTGGATAATGTGCCAAAGACCAAATCTGACACTTGTGTGTCTCTGGAACCCCACTGAGGAAACAGTGGCAGGGATGGCTTTTGACACTGTATTAATGCACCTGCATAGGCCAGAATCTGTCTGTGCTCAGATGCACAGAGAGGCAGTGCTACTCCAAAGTCAGATTATCTGTGCAGGATGTGATAAATGTCCCTCCGTGTCCTTGCTCCCTGGTGCAGTAGTGTAGCCAGAACTTCAGTCTGACCGCAGGTTCCTGCTGCACGTTTTACAGCAGCTTGCACTTAACTCTAAGCCTGGCCTCAGGAGGTCCTGCTTTTCAGTTTCCTTTCCATTCAGCAGGGAGCAAACTCCCACCCTTTGATTGTTTGGGACAGTTGTGACTGGGGAGAGGGAATGGCAAAGAAGCGATAAAGCATCTGTAAGTCCTCGCATTGTTTTTCCGCTGTCTTGCTGTTTTGAATAGTAGCTAATGATATTTGCAAAGCTTCTTGCTGTTACACAGGTTTGTTCCGTTCCACTGAGGGACACCCTTTGCTTCTTGCTGGGTGTTCAGAAACAATGGACCAGTCACAAAAGGATTTTGCTTTAGCAGTTGTTTCTGTTGGCTGGGCTACTCCCGATAACATCTCCTCCCGCTGTGTACAAAGAGTGCTTAAGCTGAGGCTTTAATGTCTTGTATGGTCAAGGTTTTGTTTTAAAGGGTGTAGTAGTTTATTTTTGGAAGGAACTCTGAGGAGCGGCCACACAGCATTGAACTCTCCTATCCTGTTTATCACCTCCAAGTCCAGCCCTTCTCCCAAAATGGGTTTTCAAGATGCAACACTGAATTGAACTACAAGGTAAGATTTGGCAGGCAGTTTTTTGCTTTTGGCAAAGTATTAGTTGGCACAGGAGTTTGAAAATTGCTTGGGGATAAGCTACTTAGGCTAATTCACACCTAGAATAATCTCACACACTAGTGGAGTTCCTTTACAAGTGAATTTGTTCTCTTTTCCCCATGTGTTGTCTTAAATCTACCAGAACATGACTGCCATAGCCACCATGGAAAGGCTGATTAAGTCAAGAATGGCTAATACAAACCTTAGCTGAAAACACTTTTTAAAAAGTCAAACTTCTGAATTTTCTTGTCTTATGTATTTTGTCCTCTTTTACTTGTGCTCTTGAAAGAATCCTGCACAGGGCCTTTTCTGCATTGCAGGCAATGTAAGAGAAGAAAGCAGAGGGAAAACTATTACTTAAGAGACTTGTCTAAGATAGATGGATGGAAACCAGCGATCCTAATTTGCAGAGTGTTGGAGTTCCAAATAATCTAATTTAGCTGTCTGAGAAGGATAATTTTGCTAGACTTCCAGTTGAGTGCTCCAGGAGCATGACTAGACTGCTGCAGCAGGAACTCTGATGTGCCTAAATGCATTACTTGTGGAGTTGCTTGAATGAATGCTGATAAGCAAAGCTGCAGCAGCCCATGTGTTTAGATCTGTTGCCTTTATTGAGACATGCGGCCTTTCTTCTCAAGTGCCCTTCTTGAACTGGTATCTCACCACCCCAGTGCTTCCAAGGCAGTTGTATCCAAGGCAAGAGTACTAAGAAAACTCAAACTGAGCAAAGCCTCACAACCACGCTTGGTTAAAGGGAGGTGTTGAATGTTCATATTTAAGGGATGGGCATGAGACAAGGAGTACAGAAGACTGTAGTGTGTTTCCTGTTGCTGTAAATGCATCGTTAAAAACATTACCAAAATGCCCTATCACTTTGACAACTTAATAGTAATAGGGCAAGCCTTTTTGTTTAGAGTGTCATCCAGCCTAAGGTAACACGGATCCTCTTCATACAGGATGCTGCAAATGCTTACCTAGAGGGTTTGAAATGGATTTTCCAATTTTAGGAAAAAAACATGAATTTAAATCATGTTCTGCTTCCCTTCTGCAGAAGATGTTGGCATATGCATCTCAAGTGGTCGTTAGCAAAGACTGCCAGCCCCTGTAACAGTGAGCAGATTAGCAAGATTCTGAATTAATTGGAAACACCAGCTTCCTGAAAGGCTTACATCATACAAGACTTGTTTTCTCAAATGTAATTAAGTGCTGAATGCAGATGGCAATAGAGTTGGAGACAAGGTTAGGGTGCAGGGAATGCACTTATTTCTCAGATTTTTGTGGCAAACTGTGCTAAACTTGTCCAAGCAAAATTTGTCAGTTCTGAAAGTGGTGTAAAAGGGTGGCTGACCCCTTATTCCAGAAGCTGGGAACAGAGGAATTGTTGCTGTCCGGGCCTTGCTAACTTTCCCAGCTGCATTTCCTATAGCAGGAGCTGAGGAAGGAACAGCTGCAATTGTCTTATGCTACAAAAGGATTCCCTCTCACAGGAGAAATCCCTGGCTGAGTGGATTCACTAGGTTTTAAGCCTGCTTAGTGCAGGGTATCACACGTAGGGCAGCTGTAATGGCTGTGAAATTCAGTCTTTCAAAGATAAAAGTAGATATAGAACAGATGATTTCTGAGAAGTAGTGTTAGGATACCTTTTCTGATGGTCCCTTCTTATGGATTTCAGTACATCTTCTTGTGTGTCCTGTTAGGCACTATGTATGTGGCTTGCAGCTTTCTCAAGTTAGCCCATAACTGTGAGACTTCTGGGCCTTGTAAATAGTGCCATCTCTGACAGGAATGCTCTACTATCCTCCAGTGAAGATTTCTTCTCCTGAGACTGTAACCTCTGACACTGTAACCTCTTTCTGAATCTGTTCATTTAAATGTAAACAATGTCTTTTCATAATTTAAACTATTGCCTTTGCCTTCTCTAGATCCTGTGTGACTGTCTTATTCCTAACAGTGACACAAGTAGCTATCCACATGCACTACCTAGGTATTTCACCTTAGTCTCTCATTCCATCAATCTCAGTTGATGTCTTCTTTATTAAAAACCAATTGACTGTGTCTATTTCACAAAGAATTAGGAAGACTAGTGGGAGAAACTAAATGCAGAAGCAGTTGCTGTTTCCTCAAGAGGTCAATTTGACTTGGTAAAAGTGAGAAGCCTCTAGCAGTACCCCTACATCCTTGCTCTTTGGGTGCAGATCTTTGGGCTTAGAAATTTTTATCACTGGCTTGATAGTAGATTAGCAACAACTGTAATAAAAATAGGATATTTATGCATATGGGAAAATGCTTTAACAAGTCCAGGGGTTCTAGAAGACTGGTCAGAGCAACTGAAATGTGTTGTGCAAAGTGTTGTGATTTTAGTGTGTGTTTTGAACAATGAACATTTTAATGAGTGTTTGAATACACTCTGCATAGATAGAAATGATCATCAATTTTCTGTTCCTTTTAATGAAATGCTGTGGCATCTTTCCCAGCCATTACTGCAGGATTTCCTTTTCCTGCTGAAGGTTGTCTTGTTGCTTGAACAGCATTTACTTAAGCACAGAAAATTCTTTCATGTTTCCTGAGAGTTTGCTTGGAAAGCAGTAATAAAACCTCAGTGCGAACCACAAAATTATTGTGGTAGTAAACTGTAATATGATGCTCACACATTTTCTGGTATTTGATTCCTTTAAGCTTTTGTTATGAAACACTTTGTAATGTAGATCAATGATGCCAATGACAGCACATGTTGCTACAGAAAGTGCACAATGGATGGAGCCCTGAAGACAACACTAGGAGTTACTTGAAATGGTGCTGGCCTTGCACAATATTTCTGGTGGCTTCATTTGAGAGATGCTGTGCCAGACCAGGTCCAACTTGAAGGTCATTAGGACAGTAATTTTCATTCCATCCTTCTCCCTGTGAACTATGGAAGAGAAATGAGCACGGGGCAAAGGGACTTGCCTATAACTAAAATGCAAGTCAGTGAGAACAGGGAAATACAGTACATGATGGTGGGAAGAATGCAGGGAATCACCTCTGCTGCTAGCTTATCCTTGAGACCCTTCATGACTGGGAGGGAGCAGATGCCATTGCTACAAAAACACTGCCCCATTGCCTGAGCCAGGCAGCTGAAGCAGAATGAGGCAGCGTTTGTCTAACACTGCTGCAGGAGCACACGTGAACAGTACAGGCAAGCTCCCAGCACACACATTTGAAAGGCAAGCAGGTATTGCCTTTGCAGCCTGTATTTTGAGCTGTATCTGTGCTAGCAAAAGAGAAAGCCTTGTTTCTCTTTTACAATAGCCCAGCTAGGACTCCAGGAGTTGTTATCACCAGGGTATCTAACATTATTTTCATATCAGTGTTGCTAAAGGCAACACAGGGACAGATTGCATGCGGTTTGAACTCTTATCATTGTTGAGCAGACCCAGGGTCATCTTTGCTGGGGAAAGCCATTCTCTGCAGCCTCCTGGGACACACTGCAATAGGAAGAGATTTGGTCTCTGGAACTCCCATTAAAGAGGTTTGGCTGACACCTCTTCATCAATGCTAGCAGTCTCCTGCTGCAGTGATTTACTGCTTTGAAACCTTCAGATGATTTTAAGCTGAGATTGGATGTGTTCATTGGCAAAATTGTATAAACTGTAGTGGAAAAATTCGTGGTATCTATGCTATGACTTTAATTACTGCTGAAGTTGCTTATGTGTGGACTGTTTCCTGGAGGATCTATAAATAGTACAGCTTTCAATGGGATAGAGGTGATTTAGAGTCCTAGGATTTGCTTGCTTTTGTCTAGAAGACACTATTTCTGTTGGAGAGGACGTCTCTGGCACCTGTGTAGGCTGGAGCACTAGAAGCTGAGACACTTAGTAGACCCTTGAGCAGTTGCAAGAAGCATTCACTAAGAGGAAAACCTTGAATTTGCCAGACCAGCACCATCCACTTAGATGTGCTTTAACCTCCACTGTGCAGCCTCCCCTCAGAAATGATGCTGCAGCATCAACACCACACCAGTGATACATTGACTTGGGAGACAAGTTTCCTTCCACTGCTGGTTCTGACAGATTGTGAAAGTTCATTCAAGTCCTACTGCTCTCATTCAGGTTGGGAAATTCACAGAAACTTGTAATAAATGCAAGTTTGCACATAACCAGGAGTTGGAGAGTGAGTTTGTTTGTTAGATGATATGCAAAGTGTGGATCAACACAAAGCAAATAGATTTGTCTTTCATCTGCCCTTCATTGCAATTATTTCTAAAGAAAGTTTGTCCTTATTGTGAGAAGCCGTGTGCAAGATATGACAGCCAAAAACAATTACTTTTTCACCTGCACAGTCCAGTCTTTAGATGGTATTTGGAATATAAAAACATGTGCAGAACAGCCCCCTTTCCCAATCCTATTGTATTTGACAGACTTACAATCCTTGTGTAGCAATTATCTGAGTGAAAACAAGGTATGCAACTGGGAGATAAGTAATATTGGATGACTTTGCCTTTTATATATAATTTTAACATTAATTTTAAACATGAGTAGATGAAAATAGGTTAGCACTGGTTTTCCTAGATTTTTCTCAGCATTTACCATAAATCAAAAGATGATTCTCTGAGACAATACACTCTGCTTTGTGATCAAACGGCACCTCTGGGGAAATTTCAGTATTCTCCTTATGCTGGAGCTTTGTGTAAAGTGACCTGAAGGCTGTGACAAGGAGATCCTGCCCTCTGACACCACCAGCCAGGGCTCTTGATGCTAGGAGAAATTAATTCCTGAAGTATGTTTTAGCAGCTGCCTTGAAACAGAAGAATCTGTCAACAGAATACTCTGTGAGATGCAGCTCTAGCCGTAGAGGGGTGGAGGGAAGAAAAAAAGTGTCCACCCAGTGTTTACAAAGGAGGAAAAAATTTCAACCAGCACTATTCAGAGGCAGGAGTTGAGTCAGAGAAGGGCCTTTTCTGTTGTCATCCAGAAGGCAGTGACAGATCAGCTTCATTTCCCCATTCCGTGTTAGCTGTGCTGAACCCATCCTTATATTATGGCTATTTAGTTACATAATCAGGGAAAGCAGAATGTTTTTGAGCTCCAACTAAGCAATTCTTTTTTCTCAGAAAAATGAAAGAAATGAAAAAATTTGCTGAAAATGGCTCCACTGACGTTAGAGTTGGAAAAAAGAAAGCCAATGTTTCAATGAATCCTCATCCCTGATACATTTAAATTGAAATCCATGTAACTGACAAACTGTTTCCAAAAATGCTGCATACTGCAGGCACTCAGCATTTGTGAGGGAAAAAGTACAGACACAAGAAAATTCAAATTGGGCACCTGCAGTCAGCAATCACTTAAAACAAGTTTCACTCCATTTGCTTCTATCCTCTCCGGTCTTGCTGCTTTTCCTTGCATAGTGCAGCTCTGTTCTGAACTACCGTGCTACTGCATCCCTAATGTCATGTAAAAGTGCTACAGGACATGTTTCTACCTCACCAGATTTAATTTATTTGACATTTATGTCACTGAGATACTTGATTAGTGCATTTAGGGTGTCAGCTTTATATAAACATCTCTAATTTTAATGCTTTGTGGAAAGCTGTGAGTGTTGTGAAAGACCTCAGTCATCAACACTGATTTTCAGGAAACACAGCCATTGAATTACCCTGATACACAGTTGTTGAGAAAGAGAGGCCATTGTGTGTAATGCTTTTTGCAAAATAAAGCTATAATTACATTTGGTTACAGTCTGCATTCTGCCTGCATCTGCTGACCTGCAGCTCAGACAAACCAGAGCCTGCATGTCCTAAGGTTCGTGATCAGAGGTCTTGCTACACAACTATTTTATTAGTGGAAAATTCCATTTTATTTATATTTTCAACGGATATTAACTCTAATGTATAAATATGGTGATATGCAGGTGAATTTGGTTTAAAAATATGCACTTTAGGATATAGAGCAGCAATACTTTCAGAATTATTAATAATTTGCTGATTTACTGATGAGCATTAACAGATTAGGAGAGAGCAGAAATATGAATTATTAATGTAGTCTTGCATGTTGCTAGAAACATTGAATAATAATATAATAAAATTAGTAATATTAATAGTAATAATACAGCATAATATATTAAATGATACTGTCACCATGCTGCATAACACCTCCCATTAAATGTACTTCTGCTGGTGACAGCCCCACCTTTTCATGGCCTAGTAGCTTTGGATAAACACACATTCTGCAACTATGTCCTGACCTTTTCATGAAGTAACAGAACTGGTTTGCCAAGACTCTTCACGTGGTTTGGATGGCTTTAGTTTCCTTGCCTCTGTCAGGAATAGACCAAGAAACTGACATTTGAATTTTGTAAGCTTTAGGCAAGATTTGGGTCAGGATTTTGTGGACGTTGTGAACTGTGATATTAGCTGGTTTTTGGTTCCAATAAAAGAAACCTGCTCTCAAAAGATCCCTGGAGTTTATAGTGCACAACTGGAAAAAGCATTAGCCATGTCCAAACTTCTGTCTGACACAAACTCGAAATAGCTGAGAGAGGTGGATTGCATTAGAAGTTTTGGTCTTGTTCCAGCTTGTCTACGAACCTTGCACAGCATTTGTGAAGTGCTCAGCATCAGTTTTGGAGACACCAAGTGGAACAGGGACCTCCTGTGTTCCCCTGCCTTCCTGCTCTGTCCCCTGGATATGGGAGAGCAGCCTGTGGATTGGAACCCTCCTGGGGAGCTCCTGCTTCCTCCCACTCGCAACAGACCAATGCAATGATCTGTTAATCATCTCCCACATTAAAAGTGCTGAAGTTAGGCTTGGCCATTAAGTACAACACCAGGTACCTGTTAGTGGAAGAGTCCTAACCAAGGCACTAAGGGTTAGGCACTTTTTCTCTTCTTTGATTCAGTTTGTTGTTGTTTTGTTTGGGTTTTTTTTCAGTAACTTTGTACAGTGTGTACATTTCAAGTACAGTGAACTTCTTTTAAGTTTCTCTTTGAACAGTAAGATTCCACGCAGGCTCTGAACAGCCACTTTCCCAAGTCAGATACATACCCAAAAGCAAAATCTTTGTATTGTACAGAAAGAGTTGGTTCTGTGTATTAGCTTAATATTGAGAGAAGTCAATGAGCCAGTGAGTGTCTCGTAAAACTGTAATGTTTTATGCTTGGATACTTGCCCTCAATACATGTCACTAAGAAAGGTGTGAAATTTCTCTCTGTTTTCCTAGAAATTTAAGGAAATTAATAAATAGGTTTGGGTTTTTTCCCCCTCTTTCTCTGCTGATATAGAGAGAAATTGAATAACGGTTTTCAAGATCTCTAATAATAATGGAATGGTCTTTGCAAGGGCTCCCTCCTTTTGATCACTCCCAGATGCCAATGAAATCCACGGTCTCTGTCAGGACCTAAACTACCCAGGCTTGCAAATTTGTTCTATAATGATGCTTATTTGGAACATCAAATTCAGACTCCTCAGCTTGTTCCTTGTCTGAACATGTCCAGGTCTTACCCAAGACTGTGTTATTCTCTATAGTTACGTTACTAATAAGTTAAATGGCACATTCAGATGTTTGTGTCAGAGAGTCAGAGAAGGTCAATCTGCTGGGAATGATGGAGTGTTTCTGTCAAAGGCTTAGGAAACTGACATTACCAGAAGCTTGTCTGTTTTTTCTCACCTGTATCAGTTAATTTAGGAAGAGCTATTACCTTTGCCTACAGAATTTGCCTTCAAAGAGTTTACTAGTAACATGGCAAGTAGTTATGATTCAGTCAGAATTACCAAAATATGGTATAGGTGAGCAGTTTAAACAGGGATACAAATTTGTGTCTGTTCTATCAGATTGATATTGTGTGCATCTTGTTTCTTAACAGTATACTAATAGACTTGGCCTTTCACCAATCTTCTAGTGAAAGTTCTTAATATTTTCAGAACGTGGATGTTCACTATTTTTCCAAGTGGAAAAAAACCCAACAAGCTTGTTAAGGTAGTGTTAGCTGGACAATTAAAACCAAACCAAAAATCATGTTTAATTTTAAAAAATACCAGCTTTGGTACTTATAACAAAGCCAAAGGAGCAGTTTCTTTTTCATTGCTAAGACTTCATTTACTATTTAATGCAATACTTGATTTTCTGTGCCTTTGCTTTTTTCCACTAACATTTATCTCCTTATTTTTCTGCATTTTTCCATTTAGACACCTCTTGTAAAATCTTCTGCCATAATTCAACTACCCCCGGACTGTCTTCCAAAACCCCCTTCAAGTCCTGCCTTTGCTGCACTGGCTACAAATCACTGTCACCTGACAGTCTTGAAGCTGGAGGCCATCTGTGACCATGGTGACTGCTGATTTATGTGAGCACACCCATCTTCATTGTTATTCATGCCACCTTCTTTCATGCATTTTTCCCTTAGTCATTCAATTTCTTGTCTTGGGAATGTGGAGTGCAAGGATTTTGGGGTGGAAACTGCCTAAAATAATGAATATAAGGTGCAAAATATTGTACAGCTTTGTGAAAAATGTGTCAGGAAGTTTGAAGTGCATATTTGTCAAAACAAGATTGTATCAAATTAATTACAGAGGAGGACTTATCTACCAAAATATGTAGACCAGAATCACCAGTCCAGTCAAAGACTGGAAGGACTTTGGTGACTTAAATCTCTCATAAACTTCAGAGCTAGAAAGCCACCATCTAACTCAGAATAACCCTGAAACTTTTCTGAATTTCTGTGTCTTTCACAGCTCTCAGGGTGCACCAGAGCCTTGACATTTTTGGGGCATATCCTCTTTTGTATGGCTAAACCCCCAGCAGTAGTGGCTGAGAATGGGTCATGGTATGACAGAGAATTTTGGGTAGATCTCTCCTGTATGGGACTCCTGTGCCCCAGAGACTTCTCAAGGAACACATTAGGAAAGGTTTATGGCTGCCACGTGTCGCTGGAAAGAGACCAAATGTTTACCCTATTATAAAATCATATTAAGGCAAGATAGGAAAATATGTAAGTGCAAAGCATATAAATCTGTGTAAAGAAAACTTGTTATATAAATCAGAAGAGAGATTGTTTGGGAAAACCTCTGTCAAGTAAGGATAAAGTTAATTTAGTGTAGTTCAAACATTTTAGAACATGCTATATTTGATAACAGGGGCCCAATCCTGTCTGCACTGAAGCAATAGTGCTGAAGTAGTTATGTCAGAATTCATGTAAGTGAAGGTAATTTGTTTTTCATATCCATAGATGACATGTAATCTCTATGTTGCTGCTATTCTGCCTCTACATTTTCACATGCCCTAGCAACAATCCAAGATGACTTTGGAGAAAACTGGCTTATCTATATACAGACCTGTGCTGCAGAATCAGCCTTTTTGATTTATTTTTCAAAGCTCTTCTGCATGGTTTCTGTCTTTATTTTCTTGTCAACTTGATTTAGTGCAAATCTCTGGGGATGCATTGTGCATTATATGAAACCAGTGTTACTGTTGTTGAAGCAGACTCAAGCAAAGAGCTTCTGTTTGTGGAACTGTTTTATGTTACATACATTAATAATGTCAAACTTCTGAAGAGAAATCTCATGTAACAATCTAAAGCTGACTTTGTAGAGCAATCTCTTCACTCTTCCCTGTAGTCTTAATTTTTCTCCATTCCTTGCTTCCCTTGATGAACTCTTTCTGGTTTGAGATTTGACTGACTAATAGCTTTTTGTCAGTGCTCTAATTTGAGCCTGATTTGCTAGCGAGGTGCCAAGCACATTTGTTGAGTCAGTGGGAGTGGTTGGCAAACCGGGACACTTACTTCAATGCCTCAGTATGGGTTCAGGAGTCTGATTTAGGCTCCTATTTTTATTAATCTGAGTAATGGCATCCAAATATATTAGCTGGTGTGTTCTTTGAATAACTACAGCTAGTATTTTTTAAAAAGCATGAAGTCACTTAACCAATTTATAATGGGATTTGCATGTCCAGTGTCCTGAGCTTCTCTGAAAATCCTGTCCTGTCCCTTTTGTTCTGAGTCAGGAGGTATTTATTTCTTCTCTGTATCAGCTTTGCTAAATATGTATTTGGTTCTTCTGCTTGCTTTAAACTGCCATGCCAGTGTAATTGGGACATGGTGAATGCCCTAAAATGTGGGGACAGTCAAGATGCATAGATTACTATAACTTTGATTTCACTATATGAGCGGACAGAATGTGTTTGGGCCTCTAAAGAGTGAACAAGGAAGTAACAATGAGTCTCCATGTTAAGCATTTCTACAAAAGGTCCTGTGAGTCTTTGGTCCTACTGAATCTCTCATTGCATAAATTAACTCAATGAACATGTCAGATCCTGAAACTTAGCAGGCTTTTGCAGGTGATGTTTGAAGTGTGCTGCAAAACAAGACAGCCTTTGATAGGTGTATGAATTTGTATAAATGTATGAGGAATTGTTCATATAAATCCCTGTGCTGCCACAGTGATTTATTACATGTGCAAAGCTCATACCATCAAAATGGAACTGTAGCTCTGCTGGCTAACAGCTGGACCTGGAATGAATTAATGCAATATCATAATTCAGTAAAGGAGCTCTGCTCATTTCACAGAGCCAGAGAGCAGCATATGAGTGTTTTATCAGCCTAGCAGTGACCTGAGAACACGTATGTATGTAGGATATATTGCTCTTCTATCCATTGTCCTGTGCATTAAAACATTATTTCTGTGGCATCATACTCAGATTTAACCAATAAATGCAATCCAGGTGGAGGAAAGGAGCCAAAGAGCTAAAAACATTCAGCTAAATTGAAAATGTTATTAGAAAAAAACCCCTATGAAACAGCTATTACTTTGGCCATTTCCTTTGACTTTTATATCCTTCCCTATCTGAATTGACCAATGCATGTGGTCAGATGAATGACAGCCCCTTTCTCATCTAAGCATTAAGAATGGATGAAATACACCCAAACTCAAACTGAATGCCTCATATCCTGGGACTGGGCAGCCTCATCCTTCTTATCAGAGCCAGTAGCAGAGATGGTGAAGTGGTGTAGGCTGTGATGTATTAAGAACCTTACCTGTAATACATATTTGTCATGGTTTGAGACAATAAACATATACATTGACAAGCCTCATACACATTGCTGTATAGAGATTTTTCAGGCAGAAAAAACGTGGAAACTCAAGTTGTGTGAAAGCTTGCTTGCTTGTTTCGGGTTGGTTGTAGTTTTGCTCCTTCAGAAGGCAGCCTATTTCAGAGAGGTTTATGATTCCATCTCTCCTGAGATGCATCAGTGCATTGGATGAGTGTCTGAATGGTGCCTTGTGCCCCCATGACAGAGAAAATTGTGGAATCAGCAGGAAACTACCCAGTTTTTTGTACTTGGTCTGGTCAGATACAGGTCATAGTCTGATCTCTATAGAAAGGAGAGGTGTTTCAAGAATATTTCCTTCTGTTTTGAGGAAGTCCACGGACTGTCCGGCAGCACTTAGTGGTCTCTAGAGTAGAGGCCTTAGGATTGATTGCTGCTTTACAGTTCCCATGGTTTTTTCTCTGGGCTTGAGGTGGCTGTGTGTGATGGTAGTGCCGTAGGGCTGAGCTGCACTGCACTGTTAGCAGCATGGCCAGTAGACCCAGCAGATGTGAAATCTGATCTTTTCCCCCACTGATATGCACAGATAAAAATTACACTTGCCAATAAATGGAAAAGGGGCATGGCAGGAAGAAAAAGACCATGGTAAAGACAACTTGAAGACTGCTGATTCCCAGACTTTCAGCCTAAGCTAATGTATTCTTTTGTCCCATATTTTCCTCATAAGGCTGCTGGCATCTAGAGCAACTTCAGATCCTTCTGGCCTAACCCTGGAGAAAGGACCAGTCCTCAAATGTTAACACAAAAGTAAGGCTGAATCCTATTTATCTTGTCAACTATGACACTCATATCACAGCAAATATTTCTGTGTGAAGCTCTGTGTTCTTGTACATATATTTCACATACAATTTGCAGATATTTGTAGGTGAAAGATGCAATCTGCAAAGTAACACAAAACTATAAGTTAATATAAAGGATACTATTTTTCTTGCTCTCCCTTTAATTTTTATCAACTGCTATTTGAAGCTCTCTCTAATAGTCTAGTAGCCCTGCTGCCTGTTTGAGAACTGCCAGGAAGTTGGTGCTTTTATTATGATCTTTCCAGATATGGTATTCTTCATTTTTATTGCATTATAAATCCTGGTTCATAATGTGTTTGCATAATTTCTTTTCTCTTACTCTAGAAGTAGACACTATCTCTTACAGTTAGTTGTGAATGCATTATCAAACTCAAGGGATGCTTTGTTCTTCTCCATTCTGTGGCCCTTTCAAAGCTTCCCCCACAACCTGGGCAGTTTATTTACTTCTCAGCCCCCATTAATCACTGCCATATGTGCCTCACTTTGCAGATGATACTCTGGGCCACTCATGGCTGTCGAACAAATGTGGAAGACACACATGAGTTGCTGGTCATACTTTACAGAGAGAACAGACCACACACAGACACAGCCTCCAAAGACTGAGAAGTCAAAGGCACACGTTAATTTAATATGGACCAGCTTTTTACAGCCAGAGAGAGACAGGGGGAAACATTGACTTTTGTTTTTGCACAGAAACTGATTACATGGTGATTACTTTAAAGGGAGATCAGGTCAGATTTCTGTTGATAATATATCCCTAGGAATTTATTTTAGTATATATCCAGCTTGAGGTTAAGCTCTTGAGTTTAATTGGAGTTCACAAGACAGAGATTTGGTCTATTGTTCATTAAATAAAATATGCTTCATATAGGTGATATAAATCTATTTGCATGTTCCAGGACGTGTAGTTGCTTTGAGCTGTTCAGCTGGTTCCAACATTTAAGTTGCTTAATTACATGGTACCTCAAGGTATGTAATGTGTCTGGCTGCTGCAGCAAAGATGGAGCAACAACAACAGAACACAGAGAAGCATGCTGGTATAGCTATAAAGGAAATATTTTTTCACACAGCATTAATTAAGAATAATTAGGGAGTAGAGCTTATTGCTGATGAATGTCAGCAAGGCTAAGGACTTAGCAAGATTGAAAGTGACCCTGGGTCTTTATAGACCCCTACTGTGATTGCTCTGCCTAAGCACAATAAAGAAAAAAACGCCAGAACTTAGGAAAAGTTCTTGGTTTCATGATGATGCCCGAAGTTTCTGACAGTTTTGGGATGTCAGCTAGCAAAGACACTAAAATATGAAATTTCTGCTAGACCTTTCCATGTTGCCAACAGTGGTTTGCTTAAAATCTGAGTCCTGGTGTTGTCTTAGTATGATTTATCCTGTTAACACATCCCAGTTACTTTTTAATTTTTATATGCTTATATTCCTGTCTAAGGGTTCCTGAAAGCTTAAGCAATGAATTGCAGTGGAATAAGTTTGTGTAAAAATGCTAGAATTAACATGCTGTGAAGCATGTCACCAGTGCATTTTTTGCTACATAATGATAAGTTGACTGTTCTTTCTCTTTCCTAATAGTAGTAACTCAGATTGGTGTAGGTATACTTATTACATACTGTTGTGTTTTAGGAATATACATAACTTTATAAACATTTAGAAATTGTAGGAAAAGAAATTGAAAGAAGTGGGCAGCACAAAATGAATAAAGAAACAATAAAGTATTTCCTAATTTCAGCACATGCTTTGCATGTCCCATTGGGGCCCTGGGGGAATGCATTTCAGTGTTGTCAAATACTTACTTTTGGAGGGGCTTTTCTCAGTGTCCTCGCAATCCATTCAAGTCCTGAAGGTGAAGCAAACTGAGCTGCCAGAATCATGTGCATAAACCCATCAGGGCCTTGTTCAGCATGTAACTCCTGTCATGTGTTGCCCCAGAACTGTTGCTGGCTTGCTGCTAGAGGTTTGGAAAACCTTTTGGTTCCCTTTACTTTACTGCTTCTCATCTGAGACTTGAGACTTCTGTCAGCACAAACAGCTTAGCCTACAGGCCTGCTTCTCTGGCTCAAAGGTATGACAAAACTTGTCAGAGCGTAATCATTAAGTGTGTTGCTAGCATCAGATTTCAACATGTTAATAAATAGTGCTCCATCAAAAATGCTGGCATCAATGGCAGGAGTTGTACCTTGGGGCTGAAGGTTAGTCTGACAGTAGCCATCAGATCACAATTCCTTTTGCCAAGGTGATGCTTTCGCATTGCAATTTCTTCTATGAACTTTTGAAGGTTAATCTCATAAAACCCAATGTAGCATGATTTCTGTCATTGACCATAGTTCTTTTAAAACATCTTTCCCTAGACTATCACCATCTAGTCTAGTAATTTGTTTATATGAAAAGTGCATTCAAATTAAGTGAACATCTGACATTTTCTGCAAACCGTATAGTTTCTCTTTCTGACTCTTGTGCAGTAATCCTTATTGCACTGTTGTGCTGCCACAGACTGTATTTGCATGGGATACAGAGGGATACACGTATTTATTTGCATGGGATACAGGGGCATGCAATGACTCTTCTGATGTACCCAACTCATGAAGGGATGTGTGTCTATTATTTTGAAGCATTAGGAAGCTATTAATAGTCTTGCTCTACTATATGCAGTTAATTTTCCATAGCCACCAAGCACCTTTTACAGACTCAAGCTGCAATGAAATAACAGAGAAATGGATTAAATTTTCCAATACCATATTTGTTACAATCTATTTATCATAACAGCTAATATTTAGGCAAGTTAAATGCTCATTGGAAGGCAGAGCAATTTCTTTAATCTGTGCAGCTTCAAGCATCACCAGAAGACGATGCTACAAATTATAGTAATTTTCACATGAAGCATTGTGTGGCATGGGAACAAGAATATACATCTGTATGTACATACATATGGGGGTTTTCAAACAAGAATGTACCTGGCAGGATTATATATGTACATACCTTGGACTATGATTTTGTCTATCAAATTGCTACTGAATGTGTCCTTAAATCAGCCACAGTGAGGTTCTTTTTGGAACTAAAAAAAACCAGAGTACACTTGTATGCAGTGTGATAAAATGGCAATTGGCAATGTTCTTAAAATGGTTGCTACAGCCAATAAAGCCGGAATAGTCTTGATGCAATATCCAAATTTATTTATTAAGTCAAGCTGTATGACTGATAGTTTTAAGGTTTGTTACATTTGCATATATTCCCTTAGTTAATATGCAGAGGAGAAAAAATCTGTCCCCAAGCTTCTGGGTAATAATGGCAATCAAACTGAGCTGGCACAGGAGATGCATCATTGCAGTCCAGTATCTAAATCAGTACCCCAGGGCTTTGCCCAGTGGTCCCACTGTTGTTATCCTCTCATCACTCCTGAAGTGTGTGTGCTAAGTGATACTCAGTCTCTTTTCTTTGTCCCGCCCATCAGGGTCAGTCAAGCAAGGTACCAGCTAAATAAGGAAGGTGCTTATTTGTTAGAGATGGTCTGTAAGCAGTCTAGGCACAGACAGGATTCTAAATAGCCCAGTAGTCACAATCTGTGTCACTATTTAACACAGTTTGGTTTCATATTCATAATCCCTAGGGGAAGCTCTTATCTCCCTACGTCAGCTGCACCTGTTTTAAATGTTTATTGATTTATTTGTTATAGATATGGTTTCTATTGATAAACATTCTCAGACAAAGGCTTCTGTACAGATAGGTTTCCTAAAATACTGTGCAATCCCAGAGGAAAGCACTAGTTTAACAACTAACAGAAGTGCTGCGATTGCAAAATAAAACTCTGATTGTTTTAAGGGCTTGGAGATAATGGAGTTTTCAGAGTAATTCATGTCTATGAAAGGACAGATTTCTTAACTTGTGTTGAGAGAAATGATTACATCTTGCAGGCAGTGTCCTGTGATGGGAGTGTTTGGTACACAGGACCTCAAATGGGAGTCATAACATCAGGATTTCTGTCCCAGATTCACAGTTTGGTGTTAGATTGTGTGGCAGTCATTTAATTTTCAGAGTCTCCAAAATAATTGAGCTTTGCTTTTTATCTGAAACTGCTTTGAAAGCTACAGAGGAAACTTGACTCCCAGCTTGGTCATTAAAAGTATCCCAAATTAAACAGCAGTGTTTCTATATGCCTATAAATTATATGTCATAAAGACATGACTCATTGATATTTTGTGTTTTCAACATAAAGCACTGACATTTCCAGAGTGGAGCAGTTTATTCAGTAGACAAGTGACAGGTGGGTGACTCAGGGCACATCTTTCAGTAATTCTCTGTGATTTGTATGTTTATTTCAAACAAATGCTAGAAAATGACTCGATATTATCTAACATTTCAGAACCTTAGGGATTCTGTATATACAGCTGACTTCTCCCTTATCAGTTTTAAGCCTCAGACTGAAGCAGACATAGAGCATGTTGCAAAACACAAATGTGAGGACTCAAGTGTTTTGGTTGACTAGGTGTGATAACTTTTAACACAGTAGTGCCCTCAGTTTTCCTTTTGGCCCCTTTATTAACATTAAAATTAAATCCTGTCAAAGGGACATCACAGCAGGATTTGTGTTCTGTCCTAGGACTTTAATACTAGTATGTTTGCTTAAGCTACTTGCTAGATTGGTTTTGGGAAGCAAGTCCATGTCTAAAGTTTGTGCACAGCACTTAATTTACCACAGTGGGATGGTGGCTACTTAGAAGATTAGAAAATCATGATTTTCAGAGTGTGGATTACATTGATAGTTTGGGTATTTGAAAAAGATAGGGGATGAGTCAACAAGGCATTACACTGAAATTTGCCATGAAGGATACTGAGGCCTAGAACTAACCTGGGTGCTGAAAGCAGGCTACCAATGACAGCCTAGGACTCAGCAGAAGCTAATATTCCCAGCTGCAAGTAGATCGGTCAAAGGACAAACACCTGGAACTACTATTTTACTCTGTCCCTGGCACTGTACAGGTTTTGTGTTAAATACCTACCCATACGGATAAGAGACTGCACTGGTGGGAAATGGAGATTTTGGGAGCTTGTTAATAGAGAAGGCCTGTGCAGTTCTAAATAGGTCACCTAGAGGATGTTTTGAGTTGGGTATTGAGTGAAGCCTTCCAGATTATTTTATCTTAAATTTTAAGACTGTGAGGGGGATATTACTTAATTCTTTGACAAGAAGAAATTTGAAAAAAAAAAAAAAATCTGTCTGTGCAGTGGCTGAACTGGGCATATTTGTTCAGTGATAATTCCACAATGCCTTCTGAGCCTTTAATGGAAAGAAAGATTATGATGTTGATGACAACAACTGTTATTATTTCAAAATCTGGGTGTTAAGTTTACCACTATATACTATGATTCTTTATGCAAGATAGGTCTGAACTTAGATCTAACAGTCTCTACAAACTTAAATCTCCTTGATGCAGGAGAGATGAAGGAATCTCTACAATTTTTTTTTAACAATCTTTGTTTCTGGTGTTGTTTCTGTTTAATGTCGCTGTGCTCAGATCCCTCACAGTGCAAATATTTTAGGCTTGCTCTGGTAGATAGATTCCCTCATGGTTGACAGAAATAAAGACAGAAAGCAAATTAAATCCCAGCAGAGAATAAGTGCTTTGCTCCTCTCCCAAATTGCTTTCAAGGCTTCAGTCTCACAAGTGAAAATACTGAAAAATAAACTTAACTGCCAGTGGTGCTGAGTAAGAATTCACAGGTCAGAGATTTCATGATGGGCTTTGGTCTAAAATATTGCAAGCTTATGTTCTCTTGCTATATTAATTTCCAAATAATTTTAGATTCAGCACATCTCGCGGTTGTTTATTTATATATCTCTTGGTTAAAAACAGAAAGAAATGCAAAGAAGAAATTTCAGATGTTTTCCAGATCTGCTCAGTTCAATTTGCATTTTAAATTAAAAGTTAGGCTAAGGAAGATGTATTGTTCTTTCATCCAAAGCAATCAGCTTTAAGTAGTTCTACATGAAAGAAAAAAAATCAATCATCACCTGTACTTTTGCTCTTGCTCATTTGGAGACTATAAACTGTAACTATGTAAACTGTTAAACCTGTTTCTAACCCTACATTCTTTCAGCAGTTTCACTTTTAAAGTCTATACCCAACAACACAGCTCATTGTCTCCTACAGGCTTTAAAATTTTTTTTCATTTCTTCACTCTCATTTTCCAGGGTGGATGGGGCAAGAATGGGCAGAAGAGCCCACTGAATTCTTTCATGAATGGAAGGGAAGAACATGTCCTGAGCAACCGACTATTTCTGCTCTTTTAAGGTAGGAATAATATCAAATCTTGAAAAGTGGGATCACAGAAAAGGCAGCCAATCTAGGGAATATATTTTTACAGCTAGCCATGGACATTGCATACTCTTAGTGATTACTTAGCATTTGCCTCACTATTTACTTTAAAGACCTGGCACATTTTATGAATCTCACTGGCTTATGTTTCCCTTTCCAGCTAGATAAAGGTATTTTTCTACCTGTAGAGATAGAAGGGAAAAGTCTCCCTACTGCTGAAGCTTCCTGTTCCCTATGTCAGATCTGATCCCTTTCTAGGATGGGATGTCCCTAAGAATTCAGACTAGAGATGAGAACTTATCAGTGAAAATAAACATATGTTGAGAATTGCTTAAACCAAAACCTGAACCCTGTTCATACCCTTTTAATGTTGTTGTTATTTGCTTATAAACATTCTAGTCTGATGTCAGTACTATGAATCACAACAAAAAGTTGAAGAAGCATTATAATGCATTTATGGAAAGTATTTCAGGTTCATGAATTATTACTATTTTTAAGGAAAATATTTTTTTAATATTATCTATATCTTATTAGGGAATACAATAATACCTGTTGAAATGATGAACTGTGTTTAACTAAGAGGGCTGTATGTTTTCTATGTGAACCTGTGCATATGTGCATGTGTATATTAACAGAGATGAATTAACCTGCCAAAGAAGTATCTGTTATTGAAATAATTTAATGATTAATTAGACCAGGCAGAAACATACACCCACACACCCTGTCACATCTGCACAGCAAGACATTCCCTTTGAGGAAGCATGGATTTCTTGCACATATGGTCTGCAATAGACTTGGACAAATACAAATTTCCTTCACTTTCTGCCTTAGGGACAGAGAACACATCTGTGGATGCTGGCAGGCGTGGCAGCCGCTACTTGGACTGAAGGGGCTGGGAATGCAGGCAATGCAACAGAGTGGACAAGTGTTTTCTACAAGGCTGCGTGCAGTAGTGGCAGAGCTGGAAACAGAGCCAGGCCTCTGAATGATTACATCTGTGCATCCTCCTCCATACTACCCTGTCTGCCACACAGAGAAGGAATAGACTGTGGTGGAAGGCAGAGAAGAAAAAGTCAAACTATATCTCTGCTCAGAAAAAACATATTTTCATTTGCAGAATCTGCTTGTTCCCTTTACATAGTTCCCAGCAAGACAAGTGTTAAACCAGCATTGAGTCCTCATTCCTCCTGGGATTTGGAACATAACAGCAGATGCCAAGGTTATCTTTGTCCTATCTCTCCAGTGAGGTTCTAGTGCAAGCACAAACAGAACGCTGCTCTCTTCTCGCTGTCAATACCAACAATGATCATAGTTTCTTACAATGATTCCATGTAAATTACAAAGAAAAAAGGTAGTGGGACTGTCTAGTTTAAAAGTAATTTAGAATCTTTTGAGGGCAAATTGAGACTGCTCACTGAATTCAAATCTTTTTTCTAGAGGATTTCCAGAAGACAATGCTGCCGTGAACCCTCTCACACCAGCTGGGAGTCTGCAGCATTTACCACAACCAAGGTTGAAAACCATGACACAAAATCCCTGAGCTGTTCAAGATCACCTCATAGCTGAACCTTTCCATACTGTAGTTTCTCTGCTTCCCTTGTTTGTCTGTGCCAAGTTAGTATAAATAACCATAATCCTGGTTTAATAATTTGTAATAATTCTGATGCAAAAACAAGGCAGTGCTGCCTAGTGGATAGCTTATGAAATTGGGACTAAGAAAGACAGAGGTCTCTTCTCTAATATGCCACTGATTTGTGGGGTGACCACAGTCAGATTGCCATTCTCTGCCTCAGTGTAAATCCGAGGCAATTTGTTCACTTTGCATTTGCCCACCATGGATATGAATGGTGGTCTGTGATGTAAATAAGGTGGACTCTGGCTTTTAACTTTTTTTCTGTATTTTTGGCCCTCGTCCTTAACAGCTTTGTGCTATCATTTCCACTCTGCACTTTTCATCCAAGACTACACGGGAGTGGTCTCTTTCCTTGATAGTAGCCCATGTGCAGCAGTCAAGATACAAAGTTGCCGGAAAAAGCAGGAAGGTGAAGATCCAGGCCATTCAGTCTGACAGATGACAGCAGAAACAAATGTGTCTCGCTTTAGCCCTTCTATTTACTCAAGCAGAAAACAAAACAATAGAGATGGGCAAAGATCTGAAAGAGCTGTCACAGAACAAGTGCACCATGCCAATAATTTGAAGGATTAAGGACCCCAAGCTGTATGTCCTGACACAATAGGTAGGGCCATCCTGTTCACTGGGTTCATGGATTAGAGGGATGTTTCATATGATTCTGGTTTTCTTTTCAACTCTGGTTGAACAAACATAGCCTATGTGCTTGCAAATCCCTTGTTAGCAATGCAAAAGGTCAATACAATTTCCCTTTCACTACACTCTATGATTTTGCCTTTGGAAAATGTTGCAGTTGCTCTGTCTGGATGCCTTCACAGAATCAGCATGACACTGTGTCTGGTTTAAATAGTGTGATGAAGAATCGTGGAAAACCCAGAGGAGGGGCCTGGAGTTAGTATACCTGCATTTAGTCAGAGACACTGAGAGAATGACCTGAGATAGACTGGATTTGCTTGTCTAAGTTGCTGTGTTATGAAGTAGGGTAGTTCAATCTGGAAGTGCACTATTGTTTAGGCTATGCTGTGGAAATGGCAGGATTTGGGATCAGTGAGGTCACAGATTTTAATTTAAAGATGTCTCTGTTCTACAAATAAAAAGATGGTGTTGCTTTAGTGCTGTGGGAAATTTGTCTAGGTTTGAGTCAAGATGGGATTTTTCTTCTTCTTACATCACTGCCAGCAGGCTGTTAAGAAGCTGTCCTATCCAGTTCCTGTGCCACCTCAGGCAGGGGATCCCCATGCCAGCAGTAAATGTGGGCCTTCTTTGACATAATCTAGAGGCACAGTTTAGAAATATCATGGTCAATGTGATAAATTCTCATCATCAGGAAAGATGATCACGGAAGTCCCACAAACTTCAGGAAGTTAGGACTATTTGTGCCTATGTACTTATTACCTGTGAACATTTGTGACTAAGAATCGAAAATGTTACATGGTTTGTGGGAGCACAGAAAAATTTCAAGAGAGGTATCACAGCTCCCGGGACCAGCATGTGGACTCAAATACTACGTGTCTAATGAAGGGTCACTTCTCTTTTAAACTCACAGTTCAAAATTTCCATGGGAAGGGATGGGGATGGAAAGCAAATGTACAGTGTAGCCAAAGTATTCCTACTAAGAAGGATTCTGATATATGAGTGCTTTTTGTCTATGTTGCCTCATAATCCATTTATCTCTGTTTTCTCATACCCATTATTTAGCCATTACATTTATCTTGTTTCAGTGAGGGTACTTAGATTAGCATTAAAATTCCAATGCACCTGGGTAATGTCTCAGGGTTGTAAGTGTGGTGCAGTCTTTGTATGTGCACACAAGACAAACCCTTTATAGAGAGTGATGCCTGTCAATTGATGTTACTGTGAAGGTTATTAGTTGCTCTTATGAATCCCTACCTGAAGTATCAGCACTGTTAGTTTCCTCCTTGTACTTGTCCTTGAGAGACACTGCTCAAGAAAAAAATAGAGTTCAGTCCTTGCTCTCTGGGGCAGTTTGCTGAGGATGCAGTAGCAGTGGGGAATATACATTCATTCATTCAGCCTGAGATGCCTCTGCATTGGATTCAAAGCAGTAACTTTGTGATGAAAGATTTACTCCCTCTGGTAACGTAGCCCTTTACAAGAAGGGCTGAGTTCACTTCCTAAAGAAACTATTGGCCCTGCTCTCACTTTAAGCTCTCAAGTTCATGTGTCATCTTAGGCTGACTGCTGTTATTAGTTTGGCTGCTAGTAAGACAACAGTCCATTACGTGCTTTTTCTAATACAGCTGGGGCAAAAAGCAGGAAGGCAGATTTCCTGCTTTTGAGAGGAGCAGGAAGATGGGGCATTTCAGGAGACAAACGTTTGATATTTACAAAATGCAGCTGGGCCGCTTTAAAGTCACCTGCTGACAGTAGTGAGGTACAAAGCCCTCTCCTGTTACAGAGGAAATGCTGGTTTCTCACAGATAGCCTGAGTGAGGCTTGCTGGGTTTTTATCTGCATCAGCTACATTGTGCAGACTTGGGTTTTGAGCATATTTTGAAAGCTATCTCCTCTTATTTAGGTGAATTTTCAGAAAAGCTCAACAGCTTTTGAAAATTGGGTCATATGTAAGTGTGCTTTCACTTAAAATCATGAGTTCTCCATGGTTTGACTTGCAGTTGCTGGCTGCTGTGGGCGGGATTAGTTTGGTGGCTATGCCAGTGCTGAGGTAATATCATAACAGACCTGACTCCTCTCTTCCAAGCAGAAAAGACCTACATTTGTGCATTCCTTGTGATTTTGTCAACTCATTTTTACTGTTCCACAGTGTCCATAAGCAACTGTATGACCTTTCTAAGGATAGCAGGAGTGGTATTTCAACAATGCAGATAAAAAATATGATACAGAACTTCTTGCACTGAGAAGCACTAATGCAGTAGAATGGCAGAACCAGGTTTATTTTGTGCTGCTGGTGTATCTGCCTGATGGATGAACCTGTCCTACTAAGCACCTGTCTGCCTTCCCCATGCAAGAAGCTGGAACAGAACAGCTATTCTAGATTGGTGGATTGACGTTCCTGGGTTCAGAGATGAACCAGCAAGTCTCCAATCTACTTAAAGGTGCTTGAACTGGTTCTTAGAAACACTGTTTCAGGAGCAGAGACAGGCAAACACTGCTTATAGTCCTTCAAGAGGTCACGAGAGAACAAGGTTACAATATTTAACTGTCTGTCTACCTACATTGCTGCTGGGTTCTGCCTCTTTTGTATGGAGATGTACAGATACACTTGCACAAATCTGGCACTTCAGTAAGTCTCTAAATTAAAAATGAGCATTTCAGCTCTGATGTCAACCCCAGGCCTTGGTTTCAGTTATTCTCACAGATGGATATTCTTATAATGGGGGGGAGGGGTGTTGCATTATTTTGAGGAGTGGGAATACCAGTGAATAAAATTTCAATTTTCTTTTTTTCTTCTTGATGCCATTCAGTCTGGGTAATATCAGGCTTTTTGCCTAAGTGGGTTCAATGGCTTTGGCAGGATGCCACAAATTTTATCACCCTTCTCCTCATCGGATGAGAGAGAGATAGACATCTATTTTCTGCCCAAGCTGCATTTCAGATTTGAGATTTCCCGGCTGTCCATTCTGCTCTGAGATGACGGTCACGTTCCTCTCTCCTGGGGATTTCAAGAAGCAGAGGGGCTGCTCGGGATCATCACTGCAAACTTCCCGTCCCCATCTGGAAGGCAGCTAGCCTGCCTTTTGTATTTATTCATCTCTCTGAAATGAAGGGGGTTTCTCCAGCTGCCCTTGAAAGGTCAGTGTGCTTTTAGAGGGAACAAAGTTTGGGGTTAAACTTCCCTTGTGTCTTCCGGCAATTGAAGACAAAATATGTTCGATCTTTTCTCAAACAAATTTAGAGATTGAGATCTAATTAATTTCTTTTGGCAGTTGGTTTGAATTATTTGGTGATATTTTTGATTCATGCATAGTATTCAAGTAAAGACAAACTACATTCTTATGACTGTCAGTATATTAAAGACAATGAGAACTGCAAAGGTGAAAAAGAAAGAAAACACAATGATAACCTCTGAAGATTTAAAAAAAAACCCCACATGATGTGCCTTGACAGCCTGAGAAGGATGAAATTCCCACTGTGTCCATGGTGTTTGCTCTTTACACAGAGGCAGCACAGTCAGGCCATCTGTGGGTTGGTACCTTCATGTATTTTGTGTGTATGCTCTTGAGTCTGGACTGGCTTTCCTTCACTTTTGTGGAGTACCTAAGCTGATCTGGGAGTTGTGCCCTAAGCACGAAACCAAAATGGTAATATTAATCCAGTGCAATGGAAGGGTGAATGAGACAGGGATTTCCCCTCTTGTCTGATCTTTTCCCCCAGATGAAGCATTTAGTGATTTACCGGCGTCCTCTTCCCTCTTCCTTCATCTCTTCCTCCTCATTCTTCAGTGACTTTTGTCGCACACAATCGAGACACAGATGGCTGCGCTGACGGTCCCTCGGTCAGCCGATTACCCACCCGCACCGGTGCACGGCTTTCCCGGCGCTCAGTCCTCGGCAAATTTCACCACCCGGGAACCAACAGCGACCGACACANCGGCCGCCGCGCTGCTCCCGCTTTCCTCGGGCTCGGCTTGGGTTCGCTTTCCCTACCGGGAAGCGCAGGCCCTCTTTCCTCCTTTTCTCTGGAAAGGGCTCGCTCCGTGCCGGCGCCGAGCGGGTGGTTCCCGCGCCGCTGCGGGCGGGC